>PRKT01001883.1:0-29821 GCA_003671525.1 Saccostrea glomerata | reverse complement strand
GCCAATTGGCTGTACTGCCCCCTTGTACCTCAACTTAATCAATGATCAAAAGTTATCAGATATCATATTGATAAAATACCACAGACTGCCTTTCTTTTGGCAACACTATTATTATTTTCTAACAGAACATCATTTATCAATAATACTTGTATAATTCTTTTGTCAATTGACCAATTAATTACAATATTTACATTGATTATCTATTATAATATAAACAAGTAACGGGAGGTAACTCCTCCAACCATTTCACTACTACGTGAGAGTCAAAGTAGTTTTTTATATTTCATGTATCCTTATGTCAGAATCGTTTAATCAAACGCTCAGCTGCCTCCATAAACCCCTACTCGCGAAATGGCGGTGTTGACAGAGACATCCGCCATCTTGGTCCCGCTTCAGATTTTCAAATATTAATATCTAGAGTTCAGACTAACCAATATCCAAACAACTTACATATTAAGCATCAATCAAAGAGTCTCTATTATCATTCCAAAAATTAATAAAAAATATTGAAAAACAAAAAAGTTAGAAAATGCGATTTTTTCAATTCGCTTCTCCTAACGACAGGAAGTACCGACGACGAACGAAGAGTCGCGTCCTGGATGGTATATATCACGATCTATAATCCCTGAAAGTTTCATGTTGATATCTTTTACCGTTCTTGAGTTTAATGGAGGACAAAATGTCATTTTAATTTCAGGAAATTGTCCCTAACTTGGCACCGGAAGTGAGATTCCAAATTTTCTCTCGGATATACTAAATTCATGTTACGACACATCATTTCTGAAAATTTCACGTCATTCCATCCAGTAGTATTCGAGAAATCGCGTGCACAAAATTAGAAAGTCAAAAAAATAAGAATAATAATAATAATAATAATAATAATAATAAGAAACAATAGAATCACTATAAGGTCTTCCGTGAAGACGGAAGACCTTAATAATAAATAAGAAACAATAGAATCACTATAAGGTCTTCCGTGAAGACGGAAGACCTTAATAATAAGAAACAGTAGAATCACTATAAGGTCTTCCGTGAAGACGGAAGACCTTAATAGATATTTGTACTTTAAGTTCTCTAAGAATACATATATAATCATATATATTCTGACATTTTCAGCGATAATCTTCAGAAATTCAAATACTATATTTCAGCCTCAAGAAAAATACCAATCTCTTTATGACTCGCCTATAAGTCGAACAAAGAGGTTTAGTCCAGTATTTAACTCCCAAAAGACCGACTTATGCTAGTATTTAAGGTATTTTTGTACATGCCGTCTTATCCAAATTCTCTTTACACGACATGATCCATTCCCAATTATTTGATGTATACATATGACGTCAGCGGTTTGTAGATCTTAATCAAAATGACACACACAGCATAGAGTTAAATTACATATCTAAATACCAATTTTACAAAAACTTGTGTTTTAAAATTGAGGTCATCTTGCCTACTATGAGTCATAATGTAGCACTGATTTAGTCAAGGTAGAACATTTTGTATGCTTCCTTATCCCCCCTGCAAATTGTTTCCAAAGTACAATTTTTTGAATAGGTATACATGCGTATGCATTATTTGCAGATTATAAGGATTTTTTTTTTAAAAATAGATGAAAGTTTTCTTTAACAGAGATTTCAATTTCCAAACTCTATTTTAAAAAAAAGTACATAAAAATGGTTTCGTATTTGTATTATTTACTTTAATGAAAATGATGCTAATAGCCTTCGGGTGTAACATGTATAATTTGTCTTAAATGTTTTCTCCTTAAAAAAAACGAAGAATTGCATAAGTATTTAAAACTAGTGTAATTTTTAAAGTGAAATTTAAAATTTAAAAAAATGAAGTTATATTTGTATACAAAAAGATTATACTTGAAAGTTTTTATGCATGTTCGTTAAATTATAATTTAAATAAAACTTTTTCCTATGACATATTTTGCCTAGGAATTATTCCCTTTAGCTGTCATATTAAAGGGCAACTTTCCCAGATCCCTTCATTATTTAACCTAGTTCAACTTGTTATACAGGTTACTTAGGTAAAGATAACATTATTTTTAGCTCACCTGAGCCGAAAGCTCAAGTAAGATTTTCTGATCACATTTTGTCCGGCGTACGTCTGTCTGTCCGTCTATCTGTCTGTAAACTTTTCACATTTTCGACTTCTTCTGAAGAACCACTGGACCAATTTCAACCAAACTTGCCACAAAGTATCCTTGGGTGAAGGAAATTCAAGTTTGTTCAAATAAAGGGCCAGACCCTCATTCAAGGGGAGATAATTGGGAATAAATGAAAATTTGGTGGCATATTTTAAAAATCTGCCTCTCAAGAAGCAATGTGCCAGGAAAGATGAATCTTATGGGGAAGCATCCTCAGGTAGTGTAGATTCACGTTTGTTCAAATCATGACCCCGGGGGTATGGAGGGGCCACAATGGCCGACCAAAGTTTTACATAGAAATATAAAGGAAAAATCGGTGAAAATCTTCTTGTCAAGAATGGCAAAGCCATAATTGATCATATTTATTTGGAAGCATCCTCAGGTAGTGTAGATTCAAATTTGTTCATATCATGACCCCCGGGTGTATGGAGGCGCCACAATAGCCGACCAAAGTTATACATAGAAATATACAGGAAAATTCTTTAAAAATTTTCTCAAGAATAACAAAGCCATAAAAAATCATGTTTATATGGAAGCATCCTCAGGTAGTGTAGATTCAAGTTTGTTCAAATCATGACCCCGGTGCGTAGGGCGGGGCCACAATGGCCGACCAAAGTTTTACATAGAAATATATAGGAGAATTCTTTAAAAATCTTCTTCACAAGAATAACAAAGCCATAATTGATCATATTTATATGGAAGCATCCATCCTCAGGTAGTGTAAATTCAAGTTTGTTCAAATCATGACCCCCGGGGGTATGGAGGGGCCACATTGGTCGACAAAAGTTTTACATAGAAATATACAGGAACATTCTTTAAAAATCTTCTTCTCAAGAATAGCAAAGCCATAATTGATTATATTTATATGGAAGTTTCACATAGACATATTTAGGAAAATTCTTTAAAAATCATATCTTCTCAAGAGTATAAGAGCCATGATTGGTCATGGGAATACTTTTAGATTTTAGGTTTTCAATAATAAACCAATTCTACTTTTCCTTGCCACAGTGCTCAGGTGAGCGATGTGGCACATGGGCCTCTTGTTTCATAGATATACGTCTGTTAACGCATCTATAAATTCTTTATTTTAAGATTGTAAATAGTCTGAAAGGAAAAAGAAACGTATAGTTAACTTTTGAATTAAATTTTAAAACCTGTTTTGCGAATGTGTTTTCCAGATTTGTTATCAAAAAATTAAATTCATGTGTAATCAACAAGTTTCCAAATTTTTGCGTGATTTGACTGAAAATTCCTGAATTATTGAAACTGATATGTCGATACCCACCAGCTATTGAAATTTTTATTATATCCCTTGCACATCAGTTTCAGCCTTGATTCTTCATTGTACATTGAGGTTATCAGATCATTTATCTTTCTCATAGAACAATGTAGAATTATCATTTAATCCTTCCAACCTAGCTAAGTCTTAATGGCTGAGAAAAGCTGTAACATTCTGAAGCCAGCAAAAAGAAAAAAACCATCTCGATGAATCCCATGAATTTTCAATTTTGGATAGAATTTACAGAATCCAGCTGGTTTGGTAAACGTTAATGTTTATAGGAAAGTCTCGTCAAACAATGGCTACATTTCCCCAGTGTGAACATGCTATAACTTTACGTGTATGACGCGTACGAACGCATGTGATAGAAAAATCGACGTAAAGTTGCCAGTCTCGCGGACCACATTATAGCAGAGATTTTCTGTCAGTATTAGGGAGAAAATTATGAATATGATTGTCTGCTGTATAAATATACGTATATTTTTTTCCCATTATTTACCATTATTATTCAAAGTGTAGTTTCGAAATAGTAATGCAAAGTTGAACTTTTAAGTGATTTTTTTTATGAAAATTAAAAATATCAAGGCTTTATTTATCATATACCATGTTTCTCTACGTCAACGTTAAGATGGAGTTCATCTTAATCTTAATTATTTCCTCCCTTTTTTCTTGCTTATTATGATGATATTGCTGGAACTTCTATGGTAAACATAGGCAAGTATTTTGAAGAAGATATAGATAATTTTTTTTTCGAAGAATTAAAATTCTTTATTTTTCTTACATTTTATTTGATTCAATAGAACATATTCTATTCCCAATACAATTTCCTTGTCTTTTATGTGGATATGAAACTAAATACTATTATGTTACTAAGTTTCTTTAAAAAATCATTTTCTCAATAACAGTAAAGGAAGAAGAACGCCCTTATCATTTATTTCTGTAATACTTATTATGGAATCGAAAGCACTATTAATTCAACAATAAGAAAGCTTAACAAGTTCATAAATATTAATTTTACTATTTTATTCATATACTTCCCGTATATGATCTAGAAAATTGATTCTGGGGTATACGAGGGGGTATCAAAAATATAGTGGACTAGCCTCATAAAATTAATACCGCTTTAGGTACAGCAATGAATTTTAAAATATTTCGTTAGCACCATCCTTTCTATCTATAGAATAATCCACAAATCATGATTTTATTTTAATAATTAAGCAATTTTTTGTAAACAACGGTATGATCAGGCGGCGCAACTTGGAACACTAAGTTTTTTTCGATTAAGGATGTATTCTTATGATACGCGGAAAAAAAACGTGCATTAAGCTTTTCAAATGCTAATATTTTTTGAAAGTGTAATATCCAAGGAATTATTTAAAGACAAGAAAAGTGTATGTTAGTGTTCATCTAAGAGAGGTTCAACCCTTTGAACATAGGCCAAAATAGAGCATGGGAAATTTCCTTAAAAATGCTACTAGACCATAAAATACCTCATAAAACTTATAAATACAGTGAATTAAAACTTAATTTGGCTTAAATTTACTTGAAAGTATTGCAAAGTTGATTTTTAAGCAAAATATGAGCAAATAAATACCAATTAGATAACTTGTACCCAAAAATGTTGTTCACCCATGTCAAAATTAGGCATATTTTTCCCTATAAAATTGCTCGAAAAACCAAAGAAAAACATTTTTCTACAATTAAACTTTTTAAGAAAATTGTTGTACCGTTTCTTTAGGTATAATGGCTTCTTTTCATAGCATGAAAAGTAGGGGTTAATGTACATATAAGAAAGTTTTGATATTTTTTATATCCCCAGCATTTTTCAGCATTTAATGAAAATAAATCAAGCATTTAGGCGTCAAAGTATGTGTTTTATACATCAAATATTCAAAATTAGTGTGATAATTTCAGGTAATAATTGCAATTTTGTGAAGAAAAGATTTTTAAGAACAAAAAGTAATCAATTTACACATAAAACTTTATAATAATCTGTTTGATGTTCCTAGCTGTGGGTTCCGGATTGGGTCCTGTTTGTGGTGTTGGATGGTGGCTTCACAGGGATTAATCTAATCCAGTCCTACTGTACTTTCTCAATCTGATTTTCATGGTTTCCTCCATCTGATTTTAGTGGTTCTTAAACCCTACTCTCTTCTAAAGGCCTTCATTAGTGATTCTTGTGAAAACAAGACTTACCTATAAAAAATTAATTTAGAAAAAATTAGATTATAATTTACTGACAATACCATAGTTCAAAAAATGTTAAATCATAATTTTGTCAATCTGACTTTGCCTGTAGTTTAGACTAAAATAATTTCTACATGTTCCATGATGTTTCAGAAATATTCCATTTTTTTTAACCCGCATAGGCCGCCATAGAATGAAGCGACCTAGTTTCTTACCTAATGTAAACAGCTAAAATTATAGAAGTTATCTTATTATTTTCTTACGGTATATCTACAAATTTGAGATAGAGATTCTGCATTTACAATATCAAAAGTAATTTATCATATACTAAAAGCGAAAGTTGCAATAAAAAAGATAATAAAAAGATAATACGAATGTTGTCGTCTGCACGCCTCTTGAGAACTCAACGTTACGAACATGTAGAACATGTTTATGCTAGGTTTGAGTTTGCGATGTGACAGTATACTATGTATATTTTGAAACCTTTGTATCTATAACGCATAAACATTGCTATTTTCAATAAGTTTGAAAGCATTGTAAACCTACATTTCCACTGCTACTGGAACGTCGTCAACACACTTCGGCGCTCTTGGCTGGCATGTTTGGGTACCGCTTTCGAGAATGTTCCTATAGGCCTAATTGTGATCTCGACAATTTTTTAAATGTTTTAAAATTTATGTCGATTAGATCTTTTAATGGAATGCCATTCGGCATTCCTGTCGCTTTGAAACGGGCGATCCCGTCTTCTTGAGTCTTCCCCTCTCGATCATGTCGACTTCACTTGTCGACTTTCTTAAGCCTATGTCGTAAATATCGTAATTTTGCACACGTGTTGGTCATTTATACAACATAGAAAGATTTTTTTATATTAAATAAATATAGTTAAACATATAAATCATGAAAACTTTAAAAACTTATTTGTAATTTTTTATCAGTTTGAATTTTACGACATGTCTAAGTACGAAGACCCACTTGGGGTAAAATGATCATAAGAATACATCCTTAAGGTGTACACGTATTCTCACATAATCCGTCCATATGCGCTATTTGGATGTCGGAAGCACTTTAAATTACATTAGTATTGAAATAACTGGAAAAGTTTGTAAGAATTTGTTTGTGACTACGTCAAGATACCAAATCACCCAGTTAAATTATAATACACTGGTTAAAACCTCCCTAAGATCCAAGTATATAGTCTAAAAAGTGGCTTTTTAATCTGTCGCACGAGCATAGGGCAAAGTTGGGATCGTAGAATAAAACACGGCAATTATAACATTTTAACATGATCTTAAAACATAAAATATCTACTCGAATATCCAACAAAGTCCATAAAATGCAACCAGAATCAAAGAAATGTTATATTACGGAATACTTACAAAAACACACTGGTTTTGTAACTAGATGTGATAAGTTCGTTTTAAGAATGTATTTTACGTTATCAACGATACTTCAAAAATACTAGTAGAAGTGTCTTTGCAGACCAATTTATTTATTCTTCATGACGTACTAAACACTTAAAATATCAAAACGAGCATTGATCAGTGCCAGTACACATTTTACACCAATAAAGCTGACAAAAAGTAATTTACGTTATCAGTAGAAAACATACATGGTACATATCTTGCAAGAAGGATGTAGAGATAACGAACAGTATTTAGTTTCAAAGTGCAAATAAGACGTCGGAACAATATGGAACCAAACAGGAAACGTTATTGGTTTTCTCTCTAGAGTATCTTAACATCACCGAACTTCCGATGTAGATCTGATGCGGGAAGCGCCATCAGATAACGTAAATTACGTTACTTTTACCAACTTTCAAATATTTCTTCATTGATTCGTCAAGAATGCATTTTTGGTGTGAATTTTAATTGATTTTAGAAACAATGTGTACTTCTTTTTATTTGAAGCAATAGTTCATGCAATTATGTTTCGCTTCGTTTATCAGAGATGGTAAGGTCGAAAGAGGAAATTTAAAAAGCAAATAGGGAGTAAAAAAGATAAAATAGGGAGAGACTTATCTTGCAACATAAAGGAAAAAGTGAACAGCGGATCTTGCGTTAACTATCATTATATCTAACTGTAATAGACACTATTGTTCCATAAAATATTGAATTGTTTCCTCATTCTGTAAGTTCTATGAAATTCTTTGTAAATTTTACAAAATAAGTGTCCAAACAAATAAGACCTTGAAAACGACGTCAAAAAAGGGGGAGGGGTTTCCATTTTCATAATGAACGTTTCATGCTTAATTTTTCAACATTTCTTAATTTTTTGTTGTTTAATGTTCCTTATAAACATAAGCACAGACTACATATTAATTTTAGAGATTTAGTCCATGAACTTTTTGATAACCCCTCGTATTTAATTGTATGTATTTTCAAAAAAATAGAAGGCTTCGAAAGAAATGAAATACCGGTATTGCACTGACACACCCTCAGTGAATCATGTCAAGCTTTTTCACATTAACGACAGAAGCAATCAGCTACTCAAAAAGTACTGCAAACCCAATTATATCTTGCTGATAAATTGATTAATATACCTATATTTATTGCAGCTGACCTAAAAATATTTCCCCCAAAAAATCAGTGTTGATACTGCAATATGTGAAATTAAATTGTTGCCTTTTAAGGTAGGGGTTTAATTTTTACTGTTTTCGAGGTATGACGAAACCAACAAATTTATGTCCACAACAAAATGCAATTTTATACAAGAAGAGAAGGATACTCATGAACATTTCGTAAACCATTAAGTCAAAACCGCATGTACCAATATATTTTTCTCAAAGCACGAAAGTTTGACTCCTCGAAAATATGTGATTTTACAGTAAATATTTAAAAAAGAATCTGTGCACATTTTAAAGCAAATGTTACAGATGAAAGATTCATTTAACGTACGTTTTTGTTTTAAGCCTTACCAACTTATTGACATAAAATACAATGAATTGTAATTTGCAATGAATCTTATAGTTTAAAAAGAAATCTAAAAATTCTAAATATTATACATAACCAAGATTGTGTTGTTAAAACCTCATTTGCAAGGGTTTTCAATAGTAATTGTTTTCTTTTCTTAATCACCGATCTATTGTCGTTGCAGATTTTTCCGGGATAAAATCGGTACGCTTTATATATTAAAATGAATAAGTTAAGTGCAACTTCAAAACATCCTCCTTAACGCAAAATAAATCACTCATAGTTTATAAAGAATATCAGTGTATAGAGGGTCCTCTAGGAAAAGGAATCTTCCATATAAACATTTTAAAATACCTGACCTTCTGTAATAGAGCTTTTTATCAGGATATATTACCTTTACTTAGGCAAACTCGGAGTAAGGTACAGCTAAACTATATCTATAGATGAAAACATTTTTACCCTGACACAGGGTTTTTGTTTATGCCACAGTTCTCGGTTATGTCAAAGATCAACAGTATTTTTTTTTAACTTTCGATTAACGTCTGGATTTTTCTTCTTAACCTTCGAAATGTTCATCTTTAATGGCCGAATATTTTTATGAATTGCATAAACAACATGTATTGTAATTCAACTAGAAAGCTGTAACCCGACGTCCTTTCTCGTGAACACACAAATTATTTGAATGTATTAAAATACTAGTGGGAAAGAGATATTATCTATGGGGTCACCCATAAAAACTAAAAACTCACCTGATAAAAGACTATGATTGACCATGTAAAAAGTAATTGCATTTTCATTATGGCGTATCCTGACATATTTACAAAAAAGGTGGAGATTAAGATTTGTGATTCTCACTCGTCACCGCCCTTTGTCCAATTAAATCAGGATATACCATAATAAGATTGCAAGAAATATTACCGTTCATAAGGGAGTGGACACACCAATTCTTCCTGTTTACCTATTATATAAGAGTAGGCATTACATTTTCTCAAACACAAACAGAACAAAGAACAGGAAGCATATCACTCTGAGGATAAGAAACTAAAATTCGTCAATTTTAAGTATATCTTATGCAAAGTAAGTTTCGCAATATCTTCGGTTTTTTATTATTCGAAAGACATCTCAATCTATTCTTAAAGCCGTCAGGTGATGTTTCATTCATATCTCAAAACTCTTAAAATGTTCGTGAGACATTTCTTTAGCATCTAACCGTTCATGGTAGCTCAGTTAGTAGAGCGCTCGCTCCGTGATCAGGAGATCGTGAGTTTGTGCCTCGATAGAGACCTAAGTCGATAAAAAGGTTAGCAACTGTTCCTTCGCCATGCGCTCGGCACCTAAAAAAAACCCTGCCCTGTGTCAGCGGCAGGCATTGGAACGACAATGATCCCTCACTGCTCAATGGCCCTGAGTGCCGAGTAAAGGTCAAAATTTGAAGGCTCTTCAACGGCATACGGTGACGTCTCCATATGAGTTAAAATTCTCGAGAGGGACGTTAAACAATATACAATCAATCAATATTTGGCATTTTATTTTTTTAAAGGTTTCTTCATATTTAAATTTCTAGGTTTCCTGAGATGTAACCTATAGAATATTGTCATTTGGATTATAAAAATATATGAAATTTCATTTTATTTTCTTTTTGTACATCTCGATATTTTGTCGATAAATGTTTATACTTTCAGTGACTATAATATTTTATTTTTCTTAAGACACTTTCAATTTGATATGTATTTTGGGGGAAATAATGCAAAATATCCAGAAATTCATTTATTCAACTCTTTTTTTTTACAGGAATACGTCATGGCAGCGGTTGAAAAACGCCATCGAGCTGAAACATGGAAAAGACGACTTATCAGTAGTAACTGAATTGGGCTTTCGTATTTTAATAAAAAAAATATATATATATTATTTTTCTACATGTATATCATTATTGCAAAAAAAAAACAAAAATGATATTAAGATGTTTGTTTGAAGGCTTTAAAGAATAAATTGCATTGCAGCTTCATTACCGAGTCATACAGTACCAAGAAAGAAAATTCGATACAAAAGGTATGATCCGTTTTCAAAAGGATACACGACAACTCTGTCCTTTCATTGAACATTTTTAATGATTCACAAAAAAATATAAATCAGCCATATTAATACGAAATAATTTTTTCATGGATAAGTTTCTTTATGAATATAAATTGCTCCAAACGTATTCTGTGCCGAATATCAAGCGCCCTAATTAACGAGACTTCATTGTACATATAAATTCTATGATTAATCAATCTTTGAATCGAGATTTGGTAATGTCTTCTTAACTGAATTAATAAAATTTCCATTTTGCGTTTTTTGAAATATACATTTTGTTCTGATTAAATAGAATTTTTTTTTAGCCCGAGTTCATTCAAAGCACATTCATACAAAATGCAGCTTTTTTATGTCACTTTTGAATTTGGGCCATCTGAGCTTAACCTTTTCAAACTTATTTCGGAGGAATTATACTATGTTTGGAAAGAAACGAATGAAATCATGAGAGAAGTCCAAGAACCAATTGAAGGATTTTTCCTTATCACTAGTGATGGAGAAGATGTAAAGGACCTTTGTTTGAAATTATTCGAATTTTCTCCAAAAACAACAGACGTCGAAATATGTAAGTTGTTTCATTTAACAGAAGGTAACTTCTGAAGGAACATACTTCATATTCTAACAAAAAATACTGTAGTTTACTATAGTAAACTATATTTATCCATAGTAAATCAAAGTGTCAAACTGATCACTATAGCAATGCAACGTTTTTAAAGTATTCACTGAAGTGTCTGTGAGTGTCAAAGCGTTTGCTTTAATAAATCAAAGTGTAAAAGTATCTACTATAGTAAATCAAAGTTTTCGTAGTGTCAAAGTGTTCACTTCAGTGAATTACAGTTAACAATTGTTTACTATAGTTTAACTATTAAACTATTGTTTACTATAATAGTATTTTTGTTAGGGTATATACAGATAGTAAAAAATATTATAGAGTTATTGAACTTATATTGGTGAATATTGGCACGAGTTGGCTGTGCAAATGAACGAGCTTGCGAGTGCATTTTAACAGCCAACGATTGCCAATATTCACCAATATAAGTTCAATAACTCCTTTATTATATAGCTTAAACATTTCCACATAATTTATAATAATTATTCCAACACAAAACTCAAATAAATGATTTTTTAGTATCGGTATTCAAATTAACGTCTGTCCTGTTAAATATCGCATCATTCCGATGACCCTGCCGAGCGATATGATTTGCTTATTTAGGTTTTAATAGGTCTAATACGTACTATATTTTAATAATTTCATTTTTTGTGTGAAAAATAAACATCTCACTAAGATGCCACTTTCTTTCTTTCGTTAGCTCTGAGAATTTGACCATACGACTTTTTTTGTTTACAACGGGGCGTTCGATATTGAACGCTCGTATTCGTAATGTTTCGGGCATACTCATATACGTAGTATAAAGTTAGCGTTCAATAAAACGTCAAGATATTGAACGCTAACATTCTCTGGATTTTTTGCAGTATTTTATTAGAGACTATCTATTAGCTATATAATAAAGTTTTTTATCGATGTTTGTCTAAATTATTGATTACAAAAACAATATCGATGGAGTTAAAGAGGTCTAAGTTGGTCTCAATGATATTAACAAATCTTTACTATATGTCAAATTTTAGACAAAAAAGGAGGACTCAGGAATGGACATTCTGTAGTTATTTGTTATCTTGGAAAATCTTTTTGGGGGAAAGAAGTAAGCTGTTTTTATTATATTGACTTTGCTAGTTTTTTCTTTGTCTTTTTATTAACAACAAATGATGATTTTTAATAGATTTCACTAGATTCCATACAACCATTCGTTAAAGATGTTGATAAGTCAATGTTGTTCTTCATTGTTGATTCTGAAGACAACATAGAACGAGAAATCAAGTTGGTCAGAAGAGGGTCATTCTGCATTGCATCACACGTGCTTAAAGCCAACGATAAAAAGAATATCATATACGAAAAATGTTATGCATACCTTGAGAGAGCCCTTGCAGTTTTTCTGTCTGCTTTAAAGACAAAGACAAATACACGACATTTAAGCAGCTTCCTTAGGCAGATAGAAGAATTGCAAGAAAGGTTAAATACCAGGAAGTCACACGAATCTTCTATTCTTACAAAGGAATGTTTGAGAAAGATCAAAGAGTAAGTGCGCTTGTTCATATAAAAAGGTTTGTTCTCGCCTTACTGATAAATTATAAATAAAATTGTATTCATCATTCAAAACTACTTTGTACGCTTTAAAATATTTTGAATGTTTGCTTATCTAGTGCATATCATTTCCGTTTTTTTATACTATAATTTCACAGTATTTTTTCTCAAATCTTTTTTCCAGATAAATGCATATTTCGTTTGAACAGGAATGCATAATGCGAATTTTACATACTTTTTGTCAAAGTATTTAGTAATTAGTTTCCCGAAAGCATATATTTACTACTAGATGAATAAAATTTGTTTTTAGTGCAAGGAAACATGGGGTTGTTGGATACAGATTATTTGGCAAAACTTTGCTAATATTCGAGCGCCATCAGCCATTAAACGATAAAAGCAGGACATTAATAAAGAGCCATTTTGAAGGTGATGTGAAATTTTTACAGCTAACAAGGGCTTTTACTCCCCAATGTGCGATCACATGTGGTAGTGAAATCATAAATGAAAGAATAGAAAAAATGGGCAGTTTAGGCATGTTTGGACAAATTCCAAACTGCACGAATAATGACGACATTATAGCTATATCATCTGGATATCTTTACAAGGAAGGGGATGTTGCAACATTTCAACACCGTGGGGAAGTAAAATCGATCGGTCTTTGTATTTGGCCAAATGAAGATATGCTTGAAAATGGAAGATTGCATGACATTTCCGTCATAAAATTTTTCAAGTCGGTATTGCCACTGCTTTCAAAAACAGTTGATGAGCTAAATGAAAAAGTATACGTTTACGGACAACCACTTTCTACACTCAAAGACAGGCTAGTATTCAAGTTCGGTGCCGCCACTTCCAAAACAAAAGGGTACGTCCACAAAGTCAGCGATTTCGAAGTATTTGACGGGGATGTTATGGTGATCTCGCCAGGTACTGGTTTGGAAAAGTTCTCCGATAAGGGAGATAGTGGGTCCGTAGTTCTGACAAGAATTGAAAACCGTCTGTATGCCGTTGGTATCGTTTTTGGTGATGATTTAGATCTTTCTATTGCAGAATGTCTTAGTGCGAAAAAAGAGACAATTGCAACAAGTCTGAAAGTAGCACTCGAACGTTTCACTAAATCAACCAAAAGATCAATTACTTTTGATAAAATTTGAAACAGTATATGCCTCGTCGAAAAAATCCAAGTGAAATCAGCATTAACGGTCGCAATTAACAAATGAAAAAAAGACCATTTTTTTATTTCCTTAAAAGTGATTTCAGCTATACCCTATGTATATTGCTTTTTTAGATTTATTTTTACTTTTTAAACTATTATAATCTTTAACAAGTTTACAATTACTTACAAAACACGTATTTTACATTAATTATGTTTATACAATTCTAAATGATTGTACCCATGGCAAAAGGGTCCTTATGGCATTTTTTGCTAAAACAGAGAAATTACGTTATAAAGATGTGACGTTGCAGAGTGAAGGTGAACTTCGACGCAGATTTTTTTTAACCACGTGTTTTGACGTTTGACGCATCCAGAGTTTTTATTGCTGTTTCCAACTTGTGGGATTTATTTTCACTGTTAAATTAATTGAATCAAAATCTGAATCTCCTAATCCATTGAATTTAATAGATATAAAAAAGACATTTAGAACTGATTTCTTTACAAACATATCTATTATACGTTCATCTTTAACACCAATAGTTTTCGTACATGCGCGCGTAAATCATAATATATAGAAGCTGTAGACAAGGTGTTTTTTCTAATCATGCTGATAGCGAGAATAATGAACCTTTATAATCTAGATAAACTTTATTTACATATCTATATAATTTTTAGAATACATGTTAAGCAGGGTATATTGTAAAAAAATATTGCAAAAAAAAAAATTGTCTTCCTTTTTTTGAGATCCGATCCACCACTCTCAATATACAAATGTACATTGCGATCGCATCGATCACATGTAAACATTGATTCCTAGGTACAGACTGCTTAAACTGTTGCTAAATAATATGTTTGTACAAATGTTTAAACTAAATATACATTTTCTATGGTTTTACAAATCTAGCAAAAATGTGTAAGAATTATAGCCAAGATATTTGTATTTTCTATAAATAAAAATAGGAGAGATAACTCTGATGTCCACAATCGATGTAACAGGGGTACCAGAGAGGAACATTCATTTTATTTGCGTACTTTTTAACATTTCAGCTGCATGTTCGCATGAATTTGCTCCTGGATTATAAAAAGATCTTTTATGACCAAATAAAACACTTTTAATCGTCAGCATAATTATGAGTGAAAACAGGGTCCTGTTAATGTAGAAAAAGGAAAAACAAAGGAAAAAAGGAAATCTGCAAAATTGAACAGACTTGATTTTTTTTTTTTTTAATTTTATCCATAGTTTTTTTTTTTGTTTTTTTTTTTTTTTTTTTTTTTTTTTTGTTTTTTTTTTGAAATAATTTATTAACAAATTTACATTTTGTAAAATAATATACAACTAAAGTGTCTACCTGATAATCATGATTTAATAAATTAATTAAACTTTAAAAATGTTGTTTTGTCTTATTTTCTTGTTGCACAAAGACACTTCAATTTAGAGAAATTGTAACAAGCAAAAAATTTCGAAGGAAACAAAATGTTCTACTTAAACACAGCTGGTCAAGTAATTCTGAGGAGAGAAAGAGAGGATGGAGGGTCGATAAAAATATTTATATTGAATCTATTTATCTTATATTGAGAAAAATTGAGAAATGTGAAACACTATTGAAAAAGATGAGCTTTCAAAACAAATAAAATAATAAAATACTGTAAAATGAAAGGTTATTTTGTTCTCTAAACTATACGTATATGGCTATATATTTATTTTCTAGATCTCCAAATTTAATATAAAGGTAACTTTTTTGTACGTACGAGATGTGTTTTTATACGGAGTTCAAATGTTTTAAGCATTATCTGCAAATTGATTCCTAAATCCATGAAGAACTTTGTCTTTCACAAAAACTCGATCATCATCGAATGTCTCTTAACAGATCAATTATCATGCTAAAAACTCCTGAACTTATAATCTCATTGCAGTTACCAGTGTGGAATAATATATTGTTTTATATATATATATATATATATATATATATATATATATATATATATATATATATATATATATATATATATATATATATATATATATATATATATATATACAGTAAAACTCGTTTAGTACGAACACGGATATAGCGAATTCACGGATATACCGAAGTTTTTCTGGGTCCCCGGCGAAATTCTTAACAAATCTTTGTAAAACTTAACGGTTATAACGAACTCTGATAAAACGAATTTACGGATAAAGCGAACTAATTTTGAGTCCCGTTGAGGTTAAATATAATGAAATTTGCATCTTTTATAACGAACTTTCCAAGATTATAAAAAATTTATAAATTGAACTGACTTTATTTCCTTTTAGTATTTGTATATGAAATTCAATTCATAGTAAAACTTAGTTATCGAAGATATGTTTTGAAATATTTGCTTCCTTAACACATTTGGTAGTAACACCTGAAGGAAAACATGCATATTGCGAATTCCAATATATACGGATATAACGAATTACGGATATAGCGAATTAAATTCACAGGTCCCCAGTACTTCGCTATAACCGAGTTTTACTGTATATATATATATATATATATATAGAGAGAGAGAGAGAGAGAGAGAGAGAGAGAGAGAGAGAGAGAGAGAGTATTTTTTGATTGCATGTGAGAAGTTAAGTACATTGTGTTTAGTTAAGTCATTTGCAGGAGTTAACTGACAAGCAATTTTTGCTCACCTAATTTAATGTTCATTGCATCATTTTTTTACTGGATAACTATGATTTATTGTTTGATTTTTTTGGGAAGGGAACTCTTAAAATTTTCTTTCATTGCCAGATAATTGCTGTATTATAAACTTTAAATTGTAGGAAATGAAAACAATGAATGTTGATAATGAAAAAATGAATATTACTAGTAATTCCTGAAATGCATGCAGCCTTAAACTCCGTTGTCAAATTTGAATATTCCTTTGTTATATTGCAGAAATAATACTTTTTTATACTTCGTTCTTTATTTGTTAATATAAAACCATAGTTGTATGAATAAAAAAATTATCTATATGTGTATATTATATATAGTAATTTATATCTGTCATATTCATGACTATCAGTATGTAACTGTACATATATAATGAATGTATTGAGAATCCACCTGGCAACAACGATCGGGGAATCGGACGAAAGAGAAATGTATGTCTCGTCCATGTTCCAGATCTGTGCGGGGTTCTCGATTTTGTTTGTCGTTAGAGTGTCGTGTAGTGCGTAAAAGTATTTGTCCGTCCGTTCTTTTGTCGTTGTCTTATGTCTGATGGTAGCTGTGAACTCTGGCTGACGCAGGGACACTGACCCATTCCTCCTCTTAAACATCGTCCACCATTTATTGGATGGTACACCGGACTGAAAAGATACTCCCCTCTTCTGAGCTAAGGCTCCAGCAGCGCGCAGAAAATTTCTTTTGATAAACCCTACCCCCATTTCTGCACGGGTGGTAGCACTCTGCAGTAAGTCCCTTTCATCAGCCTCCGATAGAAGGGGCGTCTTGCCGTTGATCGCCCCCTCCTTCACCCTTCCCGAGATTCGGTCATGCAGAGTACATCTGGGGACGTCATACTTTTTGTAGGTCTTGTTTAGAGAAATTTGGCCAGATTTGACTTCTTTTACTGCAGCGGTCATTGCTTCCGCTGACCACGGATTCATTTTAGTGGGAGCCATTGAGATACCAGGGGCTCGTAACATAAAGCTTGCTAAGTTTTTGACTTAAGTAGGGTCATAAGTACGTTTTGACACAATCTTAGGACCTGCCTAAGTATTACTTAAGTATGTCTTAAACAGTAACATAAAGCGAACTTAGGTCGGTCCTAGCTAAGTCAAACTTGTGTTTAAATATTTCATATGAGTCAACCTATGGATTTTGATTTTATAAGGATATATTGCTAAAAGTGATTCAGTTAGGTTTTTAATTAAATACATATTTAAGTTGACGTCCTTACCTATCGGTTTAAGCTATGTTTGATTAGATTTTCATAAAAATCTATTATAATTGTGTTACGGAATGTTCGAAAACAAATACTGCACGGTCAGAAAGTGGCCTTTTGTGATTCATTGTAAATTTTCACGACAATTGATTTATCACCAGAGATGTTTTCAGTTTACCTTTGGTAACTCTTTTGTCTTGATAAATGTTCACTTTCCCTGTTATTATCGAACACAAGACAAGATAATCGAACGCCTATCCACTGAAATGGAAACTTTAAAAAGTTCAATATATTTTGAATCCCCCCTATGTATCAGGCCATGCATGTCAGAAGCAAAAACTGCAGAAAGTTTTACGATATACTCATTTGCAATATGATCAGGGTTACAAAAATATCAGGATATTTTTTCGAATGTCTCCACTTATTAACAATTCTCTCTCTCTCTCTCTCTCTCTCTCTCTCTCTCTCTCTCTCTCTCTCCGTGAGATTGTTTGGAGTGATATTGGAATCAGTGATCATCCCCCCCCCCTCCAACAAAAAATAATATCCTGAAATCAGCGTCAAATAGTGATAATTGTTTTCTTTAATGCATATTATGAATAGAGGAATGTTTTAACATCGAAAGTCAACATTAAATATTTCTAAATATGTCTACAAGGAAGTTAAGATATACTTTAGTCACCTCTTTTTGCTTATATTGTCATGTCTTGGTATGCTTCGGTCTTGATTTTGGACTGTACTTAAGTCCTTTTTAAGTACGGTCTTAGACTTAAGTAGCCTTTATGTTACGACCACCTGGTCAATATCAAAAACAAGAATTCTAAACTTGATATTGAGCTTTATTTTAAAAGATGATACAACTTAGCTCGCTTAAACATTGCTTAATGCGTTGTACATTATTTTCACTTATTTGAAATCCTAAATTGCATTTCTGCATTGGCCCAGTTCTCTGAGAAAATCGTTCAATTCCCGACTTTGGCTTCAGATAAAAAAGCCCCTGAATGAGATTTTCTTTAATTATAAATGCAATAGCCTGGGCGTCACTTCTTCTTGAATAGCCCTTGCAACGTAGTGTTTGTCTATCTCCGCATATTGCCATTGCATTTGGGTCTTTTGGGTTATTCGGTTCTGATTTCAGGAAATACAAGGTCACCACCTCAAGCTGACGAGGATTCCAGTGGTGCATACCCACAGCGTAAACACTTTTGATTATTACGTTCTTCATTTTTTGACACTGAAAAAAGATTATTTTAAAAGGGTTTTCAGATGATTTGACAATATAAAGTTATAAACATACACGCGCACTATACAATCCCTTTTCTCCATACAATCAGGACACACACACCCCCCTCAAAAGAACAGAATGTATAGGTTGGACATTTCCGGACATTTTTCTTCTCCTTTTTTTTTTGCTTTATGTCTAAGAATGGATTTTAAGTCTTACTAAGTATAGTCATACTTATTTGTTGTATTGACGTTAAATAATGCTACAACTTAAAAATATAATAAAATACAGTAAAAAAAAAAGAAAAAAGACTGGTTGAGAAAAAAACGATCAAGTTATCCGATATAGTCTTATGCAAAGTTTTATAAAAGCCACCCTTTTCTGTAGGGTTGAGCAGGGTCAAATTGCATGATTTGGGTAGATTATAATGATTTTTTTTCAACGATTCTTAATTTATTTTGTAAGTCCCCCTCCTCTTTAAAACAGGTGCTACGGGCTTGATTAACTATGCATCGGACATTGTCCGATGCAAGGTGAATTTGTGTCCGATGCATGGTGAAATGTAATGTTGTAGAAAAAGAACGCTGGTACAAATATGCCTCAGTCAAATTGTTAATTTAAGCATTTTTTAAAAATAATTTAATACAATTTTTTTCTGAAAAAATAAGTTTCCTATATCTAACAAAAACATTGAAAAAGGGATAACTTTAACTTTAACAATGACATTAAAATCCGCTAACTCACCTTCTGATGATGTATTTTCTTGAAGTCACTTTCAAGGGCACTTAGTTGAAAAGTCTGACCACGTGATCATAATACTCAGCATCATTATAAAGTTTGAACATTCGATATTATGGTAATACAAAACAAAATACAAAAAAAAATATGATAATTATTTTATTTTTAGTTTCGAAGAAGTTCGATGCAAGGTATAGGTACCCGATGCATGGGGAATTCACCCTATTGTTTGAGTGTAGACCTCAGAGACGACCTTTTGAGGCTGAATGGGTCAGTGTTAAAGTTAAGAAAATAAAATACATATGTAAACGATGTGTAAATATTAAGTGTTTGTAACAGAGAGAATAATTATCTTGACTGAGTGAAATAATATTGTAAATAAATTCAACTACTTGTAAATTGCACTGCACTCACTGATATAGCAGGGCGGTTTTATCTTGTAACACAGGAGCTAAAACTGAAATAAATTTATGTTTAAATCATAAGTTAATATTTGAACTGCATGATGTATAATCTAACAATAATGAAAATTGAAAAAAAAAACATTTTCATATGATTGCAAAAATAATGATTGTAATGGATGTTATAAATTTGCGTTGGAAGTAAGAGAATAACATTTTCAAATTATTGTGTATTTCTAATTTAAATATCCATGGTTAGCAAAACAACAGCTAGTTAAGTATATAAACCTGTAGGCCTCTATATATATAGTAGTAGTCAAGGTAACAGTATGATCAGTAACCTGGTTCTGATCCAAAGGCAAAGTGAAAGCTAAGAGCTATCTAAATTAAGGTTTTGGGACAAATAAATCTTTGAAACCTAATAAAAATTTTCAAAACAATTTCCAAATCATGCAATTCTTTCTCCACGTGATTCAGACCCTCACCTTTGTCAAGCAACACCTTAATTTACCTACTAAGGTGGAAGCTAGATCGCGATCAAAACAGCGTGCAGTACTTGTGTTATGTAATATTCTATTTGAGCAATATTGGATTTTTATATAGATCTTTTTTTTTTTAAAGTATACATATTTAATTATATTAGTATATAAACAAATCAATATTATAGTTACCTTCATTTGTTTATTTATTTATTTTTTTTGGTGGAGTTTTGACAAAAATTCAGAATTCTTAATCTTGATGGTGTAATATGTGTTTTTTAAATTCTTTTTGTCAGTAAGGCCAGAATTTTTTTAGTATTAGGTTTACAAACCCGCCGCTCATGTTTTTGAATTTTCAGAAAAAAAATGAAATGGAGAAAAACAGAATTTTTTCTTTCCGATGTCAAATTTGAGTCGGGTTCGAGATTTCAAATTTACGAACTCGTACTTCCTGTTTTAGATGAACATGGCGGGTAATGAAGGTAGATTTGCAAAGTCCATTACAGCACTAAAGCTTTGTTTAAAGTTAATATTTATCAAAAGGAGTACCATTCAAAACGTTTCACAAGTTCAGAGGACAAATAAAATGCTGACAACTTTATTGTACAATGACATGCTGGTGAGATAATTATGTATCCGTATTCAAAAGTATCTGTCTGTAAATTATTTGTTTTTTACCCTATGTGATGTTCAATAGCTACAGTAGACTTGGTTCAGAATCACATAGGGTAAAAACAGACTATAGGAACTCTTTTATTTGAGGAGGTAAACAATTTCGTCATGGGAGCCATATTTCGAACTGGAGATTTCAGTGAATATTTTTATGTTGGGATTTACATGCCTAAACGGTAAGCTATGAAGAAATAATAGTGACAGAGAGTCAAATAAACAACTAAATGACTTAAATGAAGCGAACAGCAGTGTGGTCTAGGTGAATAATTCTTGCTATAGTCGGCCGAAGTTGGGGCCTGATTTCCAGACGTGAATTATTAGTATCTGTCCAGAGATCTTGCGACGGCGTCAGTCCAAATATCTAGCCTAGCAGGATCTCAACAGAGATTATTACAAATCCAATTGGACACGCAGTAAAGAAATGCAAGATTGGAGCATTTTACATGATGCTTGCTAATTTGCCTCCAAAGTATAGATCACAACTTAAAGTTATTCAGCTTGTGGCCCTTGTTGAGGCAGAGAATATCAAAATACATGGCTTTAGAAACATTCTAGATCCTTTAATTCAAGATCTAAAAATTTTAGAAGAAGAAGGTATTACTGTAAGAAGACAAGAGGGTGACTCCACATTGAAAGGGTCATTGATTTCTGTTATTGGGGATAATCTTGGGGCACATGCCATTGGAGGATTTACAGAAAGTTTTACAACTCTTCGCTGTTGTAGGTTTTGCTTTTTACCTCGAGATTTATTAAAGATTAATACAGAATCTGAAGGTTTACCGTTGAGAACTCGAGAAATGTACAATCAGCAAAGTGAGCTAGTTGCAGAGAATGCAGATCTCCAACTAGTTTATGGTTTGAGATCAAGTTCAGCTTTGAATGATTTATGCCATTTTCATGTGATAGGTGGGTTGCCCTCGGACTTGGCACATGATTTGTTTGAGGGTGTTGTACCGATTGTTATGAGGGATGTAATAAAATACTGTGTACAGAGTGGGTTTCTCACTTTAGAATTCTTAAATAGACAAATAACTAACTTTAAGTATTCAGAAGTTGAAAAAGCAAACAAACCTAAAAAGGTTCCTGATACCCTGGCAAAATTGAAAGTTAACCAGTCTGCATCTCAGTGCTGGTGTTTATTTAGACTCTTGCCATTAATGCTTGGGGACTGTATCCCCCAGGGGGATTCCAAGTGGGAAATCCTTCTTTTGCTACAGACTGTTGTTTTTTATCTTTTAGTCCCTTCTATTAGACCTGGCCATGTTGAATATATAAGGGAGATTATTGAAGAATTTCTTTGAGAGAATTCACTTCAGATTTGACCCCAAAATTTCATTTCATGTTGCACTATGCATATCAAATCTCTCACTTTGGACCTCTTTTGCATTTGCAGACATTAAGATTTGAATCCAAACATAGTTATTTCAAAGAACTTGCTCAAAGAAATAAATGCAAGAAAAATCTTTGTAAATCTCTTGCAACAAGACATCAATATTTGCAGTGTGTTCTACAAAATGAAAAATATTTTTTGAATTCTGACAAATTGGACACTGTTGGAGGAGGTTTAGTACCTGTTACTTTGCTGAAAAATAAGATTCAAAATCTATAAAACCCATATTTGAATGGTTCAAGAGATGTTTTCCAATGCAAATCTGTCACTTTTCAAGGTACTAAATATGTAAAGGGATGCTGTTTAGTTACAGGTTTCAGGGGATCACTTTTTCAGTTTTCAAAAATTGATCAGTGCTTTGTCGTTGGGGGTACTCCATATGCATTGATGAGAAAAATGAAAACGGTACAGTTTGATAGGCATATTAATGGTTTCATTGTCGAAGAAACAGCTAGTTATGAATTGTTAAGGTTGAGCAACAGAGAAGATGTACAAGTAGCTGGTATTTACAAGCATGGGAGTAGAAAAGTTGTTGTGTTGAAATTCAAACAATTCTTTGAAGAAAATTAGCAAATGTTTTTCAGTGTGTGGCTATAGGTTGAGACTGTCTGTGATACATTAAAGGTACTTGGACACAGATTTGAAGTTATTATTTTATTCCCAAAACGGAGTTTGGGAACATATTGTTTTTACTCTGATTCCTATTATTATTATTAAGGTCTTCCGTCTCCAACGGAAGACCTTCTTGTTATTCTTCGGTTTCTTTTTACCTATTATTAAGGTCTTCCGTCTCCAACGGAAGACCTTCTTGTTATTCTTCGGTTTCTTTTTACCTATTATTATTATTATTCTTACCAATTTTGTGCACGCGATTTCTCGTAAACTACTGGGTCGATTCTCATGAGACTTTCACAACTGATTGGTACTGATCTGAACCTTATTGGAAAATTTTTTTTGTTGATGACGTCACTTCCGGTCCTGAGCTATCAAAAATTTCCTGATTTTAAAATGCAATTTTGTCTGAACTTAGCAGCGAAAACTGCTTAAGATATGAACAGGAAACTTATTTGAGATGATAGTTCATGACTTATAGCGTTGCAGAATCGCCTTTTCGTGCGACGTCAGTAATTCCGGTCGAAACCGGAAGTGAATTTAAAAAACGTATTTTTTCATCTTTTCTTTTTAATTTTTTTTTATTTTAGAATTGAATAGAGACTCCCTTGCAGAAGCTAAATATGTAATTTGTTTGAAAATCGAAAAAGCCAATCTCGAGATATTTGCATTTGATAACGCGAAGCGGCGATCGCGATGGCCGAATGGTTAGCGCGTTGGATTGTCACGCGGGCGACCCGGGTTCGATCCCCCGCGTGACCAAAAAATTTTATCATTTTTTCTGCTTGATTTTTCGATATTTTTTAATTTTAGACCATTTGAAACAACATATTATAAACTTTTAAGCATATATTGCGTAATTAAGGGTCACAAGGGGCCAGAATGTCAAATTTTTAACGCTTTATATCTCGAAAAGGGAGAATATTTTGATAAGCAATATTGAACAAAAGATCGTCAGAATAATGTTCTAAACAATATGCATACTTTGAATTTTTGTAAAACGGCCCCTTTTGGGACTAGTAGGAGTGGCCCCTAAATATTTCAATTGAGCATATCTCCATATTGAAAAGAAATCTCTGAATAAGTGTTGAACAAAAAATCTTTGAAATCACAAGACCTTTCATTTGATGTCAGGAAAAAGGGACTGACCCCTTTAATTAGGGGCTCAGAAGGGCCAAAAGTCTTTTATCTATAATTCTCTAATGACCAATATTTATTTATACATTTCTGAAGCAAAAGTATTCATCTTAACGATTTGCAACAATATATGATACAATTTTGATCAAATGTTACGTAATAAGGGGTCAGAAGGGGCCAGAATGTCAAATCTTTGACGCTTTATATCTCGAAAAGGGGGAATATTTTGATAAGCAATATTGAACAAAAGATCGTCAGAATAATGTTCTAAACAATATGCATACTTTGAATTTTTGTCAAACGGCCCCTTTTAGGACTAGTAGGAGTGGCCCCTAAATATTTCAGTTGAGCATATCTACACAACGAAAAAAAATCTCTGATTAAGTATTGAACAAAAAATCTTCCAAATTACAAGACCTTTCATTTAATATCAAGAAAAAGGGACTGACCCCTCAAATTAGGGGCTCAGAGGGGCCAACAGTCTTTTATCTATAACTTTCTATTGATCAATATTTTGTTATACATTACTGAAGCAAAAGTACTTATCTTAACGATTGGCATCAACATATATTACAATTTTGATCATATGTTACGTAATTAAGGGTCACAAGGGGTCAGAATGTCAAATCTTTGACGCTTTATATCTCGAAAAGGGAGAATATTTTGATAAGCAATATTGAAAAAAAGATGGTCAGAATAATATTCTAAACAATATGTATACTTTGAATTTTTGTAAAACGGCCCCATTAAGGATTGGTAGGAGTGGCCCCTAAATATTTCTATGTAGCATATCTCCACAACGAATAGAAATCTCTGAATAAGTGTTGAACAAAAAAGCTTCAAAATCACAAGACCTTTCATTTGATATCAAGAAAAAGGGGCTGACCCCTCAAATTAGGGGCTCAGAGGGGCCAACAGTCTTTTATCTATAACTCTCTATTGATCAATATTTTGTTATATCTTACTGAAGCAAAAGTATTTATCTGAACGATTGGCAACAATATATGATACAATTTTTTAACGTAGTTAGGGGTCACAAGGGGCCAGAATGTCAAATCTCTGACGCTTTACATCTCGAAAAAGGTGAATATTTTGATAAGGGATATTGAACAAAAGATGGTCAGAATAATGTGCTAAACAATATGCATACTTTGAATTTTTGTAAAACGGCCCCATTAAGGACTTGTAAGAGTGGCCCCTTAATATTTATATCAAGCATATCTCCTAAACGAAAAGAAATCTCTGAATAGGTGTAGAACAGAAACTCTTTTAAATCACAAGACCTTTCGTTTGATACCAAGTAAAAGGGACCGACTTCTCAAATTAGGGGCTCAGAGGGGCCAGAAGTCTTTCATCTTTAACTCTTTAAGGATCACAATTTAGTTATGCATTAAAGAAGCAAAGATGTTCAAATTAACTATTTGCAACAATATATGTTAAAATTTTGATCATATGTTACGTAATTAGGGGTCACAAAGGGCCAGATAGTCAAATATTTGACGCTTCATATCTCGATAAGGGTGAATATTTCGATAAGCAATTTTTTAACGTAGTTAGGGGTCACAAGGGGCCAGAATGTCAAATCTCTGACGCTTTACATCTCGAAAAAGGTGAATATTTTGATAAGGGATATTGAACAAAAGATGGCTAGATTAATGTGCTAAACAATATGTATACTTTGAATTTTTGTCAACAGGCCCCATTAAGGACTTGTAGGGTTGACCCCTAAATATTTATATTAAGCATTTCTATTTAACGAAAAGAAATCTCTAAACAAGTGTTAAACAAAAAGTCTTTGAAATCACAAGACCTTACGTTTGATATCAACAAAAAGGGTCCGTCTCATCAAATTAAGGGCTCAGAGGGGCCAGACGTCTGTCATCTTTAACTCTTTAATGATCAATATTTTGTAATAAGTATACATTTTGAGAAGTAAAGATATTAATTTTAACGATATGCAACAATATGTCATAACATTTTGATCTTATGTTACGTAATAGGGGATCGCCAGGGGCCAAAATGCTATATTGTTTATGCTTTACGTCTCGAAAAGGGGGAGTAATTTTATAAGCAATATTGAACAAAAGATGTTCTAAATATTAGATAAAAACAGAAAGGACAAGATAGGATAAGAACAGTATTTGGCCCCCCGATTTGGGATGTTTTTCAGAATGATGCAACAGTTTATCCATGAAAACCTGTTTTCACCCCTGCCACTTAATGAGTGTTGGTTTTAAGATTTAGGAAATACAGGGGTAACAGTGAGGTCAGGAAATGGGTCAATTTTCGAAATTTCTCATTTTTATGCAATTTTCACTAATTTTACAGCACATTTCCTTTCGGAAAACATAGAGCACACGCTTGCCTATCTACTAAATCTAAATATTTTATACACTAATATCAGATGCAGTATATATGTAAAAATCTCAGATAGGCAAACGTGTGCTCTATGTTTTCCGAAGAAATATGTATCCCAAATATGATGAAATTCCACCAGAATTGAGGAAATTCGGGAAAATGTCCTATGTCTGCACCATCTAGTGGCTGCCATGTAGGCTTTGAATCAAAATTAGTTCTTGTCTTGAAGTAAAAAAGTATTGACAACGCACGGCAAGGCGATTCTGCAACGCTATAAGTCATGAACTATCATCTCAAATAAGTCTCCTGTTCATATTTTAAGCAGTTTTCGCTGCTAAGTTCAGACAAAATTGCATTTTAAAATCAGGAAATTGTAGATAACTCACGACAGGAAGTGACGTCATCAACCAAAAAAATTTCCAATAAGGTTCAGATCAGAACTTATCAGATGTGAAAGTTTCATGAGAATCGGCCCAGTAGTTTACGAGAAATCGCGTGCACAAAATTGGTAAGAATAATAATAATAATAGGTAAAAAGAAACCGAAGAATAACAAGAAGGTCTTCCGTTGGAGACGGAAGACCTTAATAATAAGAAACAGAGTAAAAACAATATGTTCCCCAACTTCGTTTGGGGAACATAATAACAAAACAAGAGCTTGAAGCAAGGGTGATGAAATTGAGTTAGGTACCTTGTGGTAAAAATAAGTAGGGGTGCATGCCCCCGTATATGAAACAAGCGCCTACACATGCCCTTCACCCTAGGATCACAGATACTTGGGTTTGGTTTATAAATTTGTATGTACTTTTAAATTATTAATTTGTAACTTTTTAAAAATATCAATAAGGTACAGATGAAAAGTATCAATTTCACAGTACCAATTTCTTGCCATATATGTATTAAAATTATAAAAGTCCCAAAGACCAGGTTTAACGATGTGGTGAGGGCCTGTCCAAGACATATTTAGATTATTCTAGCTAAAGTTGACCCAGTGCAGTAACTTACAGACAGACACGAAACAAAAGCTCTGACATATAAGCCTTAAACTCAGGTGAGCTAGAGAAACACCCATAAACATGATGTAAACAATGAACATCAAATGGTTTGCAACATAACAATCATTCAAAATATAGGACCAAGCTGCAACGGCACGTCGATTTACCCAAATGGATCCAAATGGAAATCAAATGGAATATTAATTTAAAACATGTATTGTTACTTAATTAAAATATGGAAATCGATAAATTAATTTTTTACTTCCAACATTGTATTTTGATAAACAAATTATTTTTGTAATTTAAAATATATAGGCAAAATTATTGGAATGGATAGGGCATAGTCCCCGCTCGGTTCCGACAATCTTGGAAACTGTATATATTGTTATTCAATTTGTATTATATTTGGTAACTACCTGTACTGTATACCACATTTCAATTTTGTACTCAATGATTAGATAGATAAATGTCCTACGGACCCGGTTTAACTATAGAGTTGGTTCCGTGTATTTGTAATGTAGCAGAAGAAACACGGGCGATAACTCGTACTCAATGCATTTACTACGAACAAAAAACGTCCTTTGTTTTTAGTCCTAACAACATCAAGTATGATAGAGGAAATTCGTTACCGAGATGCTTAGCATCGCTGGTTTAAATTCGCCTGTTTCAAACGCTTTGGTGATTCGCAAGAGTTATCTCCCTGTAAACGCAAACCTTACCTTAATTTAAAACATGTATTGTTACTTAATTCATGGTAACTACCTGTACTGTATACCACATTTCAATTTTGTACTCAATGATTAGATAGATAAATGTCCTACGGACCCGGTTTAACTATAGAGTTGGTTCCGTGTATTTGTAATGTAGCAAAAGAAACACGGGCGATAACACGTACTCAATGCATTTACTACGAACAATCCAGAGAGTTCCGAATGTAAACATGGCAGGTAAATTTGAAGCGAGAAAAAACGTTGAGAAAATTAGTTGATTTTTGTCTATTCATGGATTATTTTTTGGGATAAGGGGCATATACATTTTCAAAAAGGTTTTTTACAATTAATTTGGAAGTTATTTTCAGTGCATTCTTTTTGTATTCTTCAAAATCGTTTTGGAGCAATTCTGCAATTATTTGCTGCATTGCGAGTATATGGGAGGTATTCTAACTGTGGTGAGGGCTTGTCCCGAGACACAGTTAGATTATTCTTACTACTCAATGATGTGCAAAAGTTATTACAAACAAAAAAATATGTATGTAACATGGATGTAATGCCAACATGTTTGGTGAGTCAATCAATAAATTATTTTTTCACAATACAATTTAAGAATTTAATATTAATTTTTTTTATAGTTGAAAAGAATTGAGATTAGATATGTTACAACTTGAGAATAACGATAATAGATATATTGAATTTTCCATTTGGGTCCATTTGATTTCCATTTGGGTCCTGTTTGGTAAATCGACGCACTCAGCTGCAAGCCAAGGTAGGATTTTTCTAAGTGCTCTTTTTAGGGGTCAAGAAATAGATGAAGTCTGTTAGAATTCAATACATGTTAATCCTGTTTTTTATAACATACCTCTATGGTAGCAACTTCTACGGAGATTGCTTATAAATAAAAATTCAAAACATTCTTTACAATCTTGTTTCTCTCCGGAAGTTGATAAATTCTCCCGAAGTCTCCCGAAAATGCATAAACCGGAACACCTCGGGAATCAATTAAGCGAACTTCGCGAACTTCAACCTAAGAAAGTGAAAGTAACAAGTGTGTGAAATTCTTATGCTTAAATATTGAAGTTGTCCACCTCTGGATAGGTAATAAACAAATATATTCTTAAAAATTGATGCTGATAATGGACATATAGGAGACCATGTATACCAACATTAACTGTGTGAAATGTGTAAAAGTCTGACAACAGCTAGGGGCTCCTCACGATTTATGTCTTCATTCTATTTGACCGCTACAAAGTACACCTATTACAAGTTTACAGTTTAGAGATGGTCAAATATCAAGAAGATAAATAAGTTG
>PRKT01001882.1:28587-45258 GCA_003671525.1 Saccostrea glomerata | reverse complement strand
TAAGTCTCCTTATATGTATTTGTAGCTCAAAAATAAAAAGTTGCCTTAGATCTCTGCATATTTTGTGAGTATTTAAAGAATAAAAAAAAAATAAGCTACTAAGTTTCCTTATATGTATTTGTAGCTCAATAAAAAAAAAGTTGCCTTAGATCTCTGCATATTTTGTGAGTATTTGGGTAAAGATTTTGTTTATAAACTCATAGAATAATTTATTCTGTTTTGTTAATTATTTCTTCTTTTCTGTTTATTTGTTTGTTTGTTTATTGTTGTGTTTGTATGTTTATTTATTGATATAAACAAGGTTGATTGTACTGACAGGGGTTAGATGATTTTTTACTGGGTTAGTTGGCGCATGCCCAGAGGGGTTAGTCGCCGCTCGGTGTCGACTAACCCCTTTGGGCATGCGCCAGTTGTGTTAGTTAAAAATCCTGTAGTAAATCCATGTTATACAATGTGTACTCGGTCTGTATTGTTTATCAGTCCACGCTATGTACGTATTAAACGGAAATTTACACGGTATAAGTATATGTATTGACACTCCTCGCTTAAATACCAAGCATTTCATTCCATTTGTCCATGAATGAAGGCTTAGGCCTGGGCCCTACGGCATGTACACAATACCAATCTCCTGTATCAGTAACGGAGCAAGAGAACGAAAATACATAGCAATGCATATTCATCACGTTAAATGTGAAAACACTTACAAATCTTTTTACAGTCGTAACAACGATTAAATCCAGGTAATAGCCAGTGAAACGCGACGATGTCAACACTGTCAGTACACTGCAGAAAACCCCTGGTCGACGTCATTTTTCGAAGTCCGACGTCACAGGTACGCTGTTTTCCCGAACTTTCTGAAACAAAATGGCCACTATGCAAATGGGCATTGTACGTAATATAAGGATTTCTGTCGTTGTAGTACGATATTTAAACTTAGCTTATTTATCTGAAATTTTTCCTTTACCTAGACAAATTAAATATCACAAGACGAAATTATAGCGAATAGTGTTTAGTATAAAAAACGGACTTTAAAAATTGAAAGATCCAGGATCCACCCACTTGTCTCACCTCCGCTAAGAGGTGCAGTTTTAGTGTGCACATCTCAAGTTTTTCGATCTATTGTGACGTGTCACTCCAGGACAGTAAAATCGTAGACATAAGGTCTATGTGCAAGAACATGTAACATCCATGCTACATGTATGACTAATAACAATGTGTTTTTAAATAAAAAGATATTTTAAAACTGATGTTTTTCAAGTAGTAAATTATAGACTCTAGATATCGTCTCTCTGATTTTATGTCCCCTTTGCTTTCTCCAAGTCCAATGATGATATTTCGCTCATTTCATAGGCTTAGCCTCCCCCTTTTTGCAAAGATCTATGGACATAATTTAGTTACTAGTAATTAAAATTGGGGTTTACTTTTTTTGTTGTTGGTGTAGCCCCCTTTTAATTAGAACCCCCTCCCCGCCCCACTTTCAATTTGCTTACGACGCCCATGCATTTAGAGAATTTATGTTGATGAATAGGATAAAAAAATATTTGTGTATCAACCTACTTTTTTTTAAATTTATTTATCTCACACACATAACTCATTCAAACAATACTGCGCAATCGGTTCATTATCGAATAGACAACATTGCCATGTGCTATTTCTAAAGAAGAGTATTCAATGTGATGACTGTCAAGCATAAACCACTCTTAAGTGAAGATTTCCACATTTTGAGTTATTTAGTGATCCCGATAGACAATTTTCTTTTTTTTCAAATGATATATAACATGTTGTTGTTCAAAGACTAAATATTAGTGAAAATTTTCAAATAAAAATTACAATTTCTTTGTCATCACGCTGTGTTCTACTGGATAACGTCAATTTTTTTTGTTCTCATATTTCCATAGTTGTGTTGTAAAAAATGCACAAGAAAAATCACCACGGACAACAAATGGCACTTCATATGTGATTTTCATTTAATGTAATTGTTATTGTCACTTTTTGTGATCGATAATTTTAGCATTTTAGATTAAAAATCAGGTATTTATTACCCCCGCCCCCTCAAAATATAGTTATGAGATCACGAGCTACATTGTTTCTTTTTTAAAAATCTTTTTTTTTCATTTCTTTTTTGGAGAGGGGGTTTATTATGCCTCTAATACCCTTTGTTCCTGCTCGTAAAATCTCAACGGAGAACGAAAACACTGTTTCATTTAATACTAGAGACTTTTACGCACCCCCCCTTCAAAAAAAAAATACACAGTTTAGATCAGATTGATGGTTTCGAATGCTCTTTTGTTTCAGAATTTTTATTCGTTATTTTGTGATTGAACAATTTGATGATCATGGTATGTCGAGTCGACATATTTAAATGAGAGTAATTGTTGCTAATAAATAATACATGTACGTTATCGATATCTAAATTTATAAGGCTACAGAAAACTTTCCTTTTTTCTTGTGCATACGAATTTGAATAAATTCGATAATAAGAAATCATGTCTGCTAATAAGGTACATTCTGATAACAAACAACCCCATCATTTTTCAGAGAAAGAGATTGATTGTATACTGTGTAATTCTCAAGAATTTTTCACTCATATAGAGACTCCACCGCTTCCCAATGGAGAAAAATTTTGTTCTATACTCGGCACTCGGGGCCAGTGAGTATGTGTAGGGATCTTTTTCGTGCCAGCGCCTAATGTGACACGGGAACTCTGTTTATATACGGTCTCATCCGAAGGACCAGTTTCCACGTCCCAATGTGCGATTCGAACCCGCGAAGAGAGAGAGAGAGAGAAAAGAGAGAGAGAGAGATAGAGAGAGAGAGAGAGTGCATTATTTCACACAGAATTTGGAATCAAGGCGTTCGTCGAAAATACTTTCTGTCCTTGTGGTTTTTTTCTTCAATTAAATTTTTTCTATTTTGGAATAGTTTGAGGAACATTTGATCTTGCACTAATGTCCTGAATTCGAAGAGCTTTATGAAAGTAATTTTCCTCTCTGACCCTGCATTAAAGATGCATATAATACACAATCCTGCAGTATATTTTATACCCACCGAAACTTTAAATTTGGCACTGAACTTCCAGTAATTGAAGGGACCCCCCAGGGCCCCCCCCCCCCCTTTGTTCTGTTCTGAAAATGTGCATTTGTCACGCCTCCTGGTGGAAAGCAATTTAAGTTCACAAGTCAATCCAATTCAATTCTCTCCGTCTCGATATTTTACTTATTTAAGTAATTCCAACATCCAACACCTTTTATCAATTTACAGGACTTGCATAGGAAGTAAAAATTCTGACTGATAGCTAGTCCCCATGTTCATTGATGAATAAATGTCTGTTTTAGGAAAAGAATTATTTGAAGATAATTGACAATGTGGTTTTCCTGCTTGATTGTAGACGACTATTTTGCTAAAATAAAGACAATTAAAACCTTACCTACATCCTTTTTTGTTTCAGCTACGTACTTGATAAATAGGCATTACCAGGAATGAATTCGTAATTTGCAGTGCGGTTAAGGTCCATATTTTTCTTTGATAAAAAAGTAAGATGAAGGTTTCCGCACATGATAACGGTTTTAAAACGTAAAATATAGAAGGAGGGGTAATGCTGCTTTCTCTTTCAAGCACGCGTTTCGTGCACCTGACGTGACATTCATTTTCATATTAAAAAGAAATAAAATGTGAAGCATTTTCACATATGCACTTTTAAATAACACTTTATTTCGCATATAGAATCTAAGATATTTCCCTGAAATACATGTTCGGAAACAATGACAAAAAATATACGATCCTCGCAAATTAATTCGGATCGAGAGTGACATGAGACAATTCCTATACGTGCAAAAATCTTTGTTACAATTCCTTTAGAGAGAGAGAGAGAGTAGGAGAGAGAGCATTATATCTAAATGTATTAAGTATACTATACATGGCCAAATATGTACTCCGAAAACAATGTAGGTCATGCAACTTGTCATACATGTACATGCACGCGGAGTGGAATCGAAAGCGCATAAGATTGGTCCAGTGCATAATGCACTTGTCGTAAATCTGTTAATTAAGAGGGGTGCAGTGGGTTGTACAAACAGCCTTAAATTATCCCCTCCCCACGAAATAGGATTTTTGAGTTTGGGCATTTTGTTTATTTGATTGTCAACTTTTTTTCAGGTAAGTTATTTTTTTTTCTCTGGCTGTCCCCTTTCAAAAACGATGCTACGTCACTGTACGACCGTGTAATTGTGGTTTGATTGGTTGATTCTTTGTTTCATCTAGGCATGTTCATGTATTGTACAAAAGTTCAACCATGAAGAATGAAACTGTAAAACTGTAGCTTTGTTGAAAAATTCTGACAGAGAAAAAGAAATAGATCTACAAAAAGTGGTCCCCATGCAGTATTTGAAATACGCCAAAAAATATAGATCGTGGAATTTTCATTTATAAGATAAGATTTAATGATACCTATTTGGGGCCCATTAGGGCATACAAGTAATGAGAAAAACATACAAGAAGATAATCAAAATCATAGGCGCTTGGTATATTTTGTGTATTATGTGTTTTATAGGTGTGTCCGAATACCCTCATCAAAATAAAAATTAAAATTCGTCAAAATTAGCACGTTTTAAAAATGTCATATTTACTATATATAAAAAGAGTAAAGGAGCGCCACTTGCCATCTTGAATCATAGGGGGTGCCTTGGTTCACACTTGATTTTCGTCTATATCTACATAATTCCTACCGGTGTCTGGTGAGATCTAGCTTAAAAAAAGCACAGGTGCTTGGGGACAGGACCCCCCCCTCCCGAGTTCCGTACCCCAATGATTCTTTAACTTTTTTTTGAATGAAATATTTTTCTATGATATATTTTCGAAGTATTACAACTGAAAAATTCAAAATTTAAGCTAAAACTAGCCCTTTATAAAAATTCACCCTCACTGATACTATAACAGAGCAGAGTTGGCAACTTCAACATACGATTTTCAACCCCTCGGTAGGAAATCCTCAAAAAATTAGGATGAAAGCTACTTACCGACTGTAAGTAAAGTTTTCAATATCTTCAGAGATTATGAATTAATTGATACATAGCTATTTTATGTACCATTGTATTTCCAGTCCAGAGGATTTTCATGTTTAACAACCCCGACTCATCATTTTAAATGTTCGTGAACGGAAGTCGTCATTTTTACTATTTCTAGAAGGATCTAGATGGGGGTCGGAGGGAGGGGGGGGGGGGTCACCCCCCCCCCGGAATTTACGAGAAAAATCTTATTTATATAAATTGTCTTCAAAATATACCAAAATTGAAATTATTTGTCTTATGGGTCAATCAGTATTGACGTAAGCTGTATATTGCCAGTTAATGTTCCGCAGTCTTACCTCTCATATTTGATCATATAGAGTGTACTGAGTAACATAAAACAGATTTGGATATGTACTATGCAGTCTGACAATGCATGTGTTCACCTTATAGAGTCGATTAATTTGAAACAGGGAATATTCACGTGAAGTTCACATTCACTGAGAGTACTGCACGTGAAACAGACTTGTACAACGGAGTGAAGGTAAACCCGAAATTTTATCGTTGTACATAAGACAATTTTTTGTAAATGTGAACATGGAATTAGTAAATAATGATGTAGATATTGTATTTGGGGAGCAAAATACTTGGAAAAACGCATCACATGCATCATGACTTTTCGAGCTCTACATGTAGCTCTTTGAAGAACTGGTCTTTCTGAAACGCACCTGTAGTATTTTCATAGTAACCCATAACGCAACTCATGCATGTCATTTAACTGATTGGTCCGTTTGTCAGTCACATTGGTTCCTCATTTGGCATGTAAATTTGTTCTGACTTCACAGAGAATTATAGTTTCGTCGACCTGATAAAGTAAAGTACAGAAATTAAGCAGCTCCTTAATATGAATAATGGAATTGTCCTATGTCCAAATCGCAACTCTGCGTAATTACAGGTATTTTAAAGAAGTCAGTAAAAATAAAGAGGGTATGTTTTGCAATTCACAAATTCCCATATGATATTGAAAGTTCTTCCGATTTTTAAAGCTGAAATACCTGGTAAGCGTATTGTTGCCAAATTTCTCGAAGAACAGGAGGTTAGAGAAGCCGGTAAGCATAATTCATTGACAAATCGACCAAAATAGAAAAAGAAATTGAAAATAGGGCGTGAAAAGCAACTTTCCTTATAGAAGAAGCAGTTAGTCCTGAGATTAATACAATCATTGGGTGAAGACAAGGGGTCTCGGCAACAATCACATATTTGCATATTTTAAGTGGATTTATTGATTACATCTACCACTTTTTACCTGACGTAGCTATTAAATTTATTGCTTTTCATTTAATTTTCATTCATTTGATGGAAGAAAAAAAAAGATGATTGTACTAACAAAATGACTTCCATTTGTACCAAATTTGAATGTAACGTCAGGCTAATGGATACTTTTTTGACGCAAGTCATTCTGATATAGGCAACCCATTTTATACTATATATTTAGTATTTTTTTTATCCAATCAAATACAGCGTTGCAGAATTAAATTGTTTAAATGTATAGACATGAATTATGGAATTTAATACCTTGCACTCTGTCCAAAGAACACTTTGCACTATGTCCATTCACACTTATATTTCATACAATTTTGCCCCCCTTTAAATTCACCCGGTCATAATTTTGTTTAAGAAATTATATTGTATTCTATGATTTCGACACATTTCAATTTCTCCTAAATGGGGGTAGGGGTAATTAAGGGGCAGAAATAAAACGGGGACGAAAAATTTCCTGTATGCAGTATACTGGTATATGTCATATACTTAGTACATACATGTACACACACATTCCTAATTGCCTTTATGGACCTAAATCTTTTTTAAAAATTTATGTTTGTGTAATATTTTCAATTTACGTACGTAGATCTCTGTATTTAAGGAATTTAGATTTTAGATTTAGATTTAGATAAAAATCAAAATAAGAATGACTCTGGTTTGGGTCAGTTTACGCCTTATAATAGAAAATCGTAAACTGACCCAAACCAGGTTATCATCGAATGATTTGGCCAAGAATTAGAGTCATTCCTTATAACTTAATTTTATAATAATCAAACAACTGTGAGTGTAAAATTATGTTGCTTTTTATGAGTTCAAATTTGCCGCTCAATAACGGGAAACGGAAGTGATATCAAACAAGGGGAGATAACAACAGATATACAGATCTAGCAGCCATGATGTTTGTGAACACGAGGTAAGATCGAACTACTGTTTGAAGTTAAAGGTACCTTTATTAAATCTGGAATTTCCCATGAATTCCATGGACTGGAAATGGGGGGATTGTATACAGATGATTCAGCTGTCAAGGGGGTGTGTCCCCATACCAAACCAGGTTATTAAGAAATAATTTCTATTTTGGTAATCAACCAATGAGAAACTAAAATACAAAAAAAAATAAATTATTATCTTTTAAATTTAAATCGGTCAATTTTTAATACTCGGACGTTACTCGATAAAAAATATAAATAGATATGAACAAGTACAGTATAAATTGATGACTGTAAAACATTGTAAACTCTTTTAGAAATAAAACCACATGCTCTAGATAGATCTGATAGAGGTTTACCCCTAAATGTATTTCTGATGTAACAATGATGAGCACTTCATACCCGACTAAATTTGATAAAGCATTTTTTAAAGTTCAATTTGTTTATCAGATAAACACAAGAAATAAAATCATAAATGATTCACTGTGTTTTTAAAAAAAAAACAACAACAATATGCTCCATAATTGTAATATAACTCTTTGTTGCGTTTGACAATCAGGTATCAGTCGTCAGAGCTACGTACAGTATCAACTTGAACTTGATTCTCCTAACAGAGCGGATTGATGATTTTCGTACACTTGTTGGATCCGAGATTTTATAGTATTACGGGACGATATTTTGTAGTTTGGTGCAGCAATTAACATCAGTTTTCCTTCAACCATTTGTATGGCATGTAATCAAACACAAACATAGCAACAATTATCACATGTAATATATCATCTGTCTCTTTTCCCGAGAATTTACGGCTTCTCATAGAATTGACAAAATTATCTCATTTATTTAAACATAATAGACCAAAACCATGTTCAGTGAAAACAAAATAAGGCCATTCCAAGTTTTTTCTATGTTTAGCGTCCGCGTGCGCCTTGGTTTTTGACACCCAATATCAGAAAAAAACAAACAAAATCAGACGACCCAATATTGACTATTCTGGTCGAAATCTTTGAGTTCTTTCATGTCCTGTTATAATTTGTCTACAATTCTTCATATTTGGTATATTTTGAGCATTTAGTACATGGATTTTGCTACAGTAGAGTATAGATCTAGAAAGGAGACAATTTTTTTTTGAAAGCAAATCCTTTGAAAGGAGAATTTTTTTTTTTGAAAACAAATCATTTGAAAGACGTTACTTTTATGACTACAAAGTCTGTGTTTTCTTTTTTTTTTTTTTGGTCTGTGTGTTTTTTGCGAATAGGTAGATAGGTTTTTGAAAGATGGGTGTACCCTAAACATAGAAAAAACTTGGAATGGCCTAATTAAAGCAAACCAAAAATATGGGTAGAAGACAGTTGAAGGTGAGAAAAGCCAGGCAACAGGTGCTTGGTCAAGATAATTACTGTATAAATTACTGTCTAAACACTGCCACAGCTGATAACGGTCATTCAGAGGCGTAGGAAACCCTAATTACTGTATGTACAAGTGCATTGCACTTTTTACGTTTTAAAACAGGTTGTTTAATGCATTATTAAATAGGCTTAAAAATATTCAAAAATATACATCCTAGTAACCGAGTACCGATTTTAGTTAGCGATACTCGGACGTTCGATCGAGTACCCGGCTAACCGGGTACTCGTTGACATCCCTACTTTTAATGATATTTGGTGCCTATTTTTACTGACATACCCAGCACTTAACACATTACTCTTTGAACTTTTACAAATTATAAGAAAAACGCAAGTTAAACATTTATTCCTCAACTGAATGTCTCAATTTCTTTAAACCCCTTTTCAAACTTTCTTCAAAAGATCTTTTCTGTTGGGCAAGATATTTTTTCTGGTTTTCATTGAGTTCTTCTGACACGTTAACCATGACTATTGCCTGAAGCTCCCTCACTTCTTCTTGTCTGGCTGCCTCGTCGCAGAACTTTATAAATGAGTTGGGTACTAGCCTGTTGTTGACTTTAATGGAATCTGAAAGAATTTTTAATGTAAACATTTTTATCCATATATATTTTTATGAAATATACAATATCCCAAAAAGACACAGCTGACGAATCCATTATGAAATTTAATTTTTATTTAAATACAAAACTTTTTTCTTTATATATATTTAAAAAGTGATTCAACGGCTCATAAAGTAAAGCATTCGTGTATATCTTTTGTAAAAGTATTTTATTAAGAAGTACCCAGGAAATCCTCTATTTTTTCTGCATGGATTGTATATTTATCGAATGCTTCCTCCCAAGTCTGGCACTCAGTACGTCTGGTGAAGACCTGTTGCAGAATTGATCTCTTTTTGTCCCTTAACATGCTCTCTGCAACCATTTTGATATCCTTTATCTGCTCAATTCGTCTCAGATACTGACAGATTTTCGATGGCTCGATGTTCGTCATATTCCTGAAAATCTAGAGAAGGAAATAAAAAACCTGAAATACCGTTCACAAAGTCTTCACAAGTAAAAAAGAATCCAATTTTAGCCATTTCACTGTTATTATTCCTTCAAAATGTTTTAATAACATGATCAGTTAATCTATCTTGGCCTTATGAAATGTTAAGAATACATAAATTGATAACAAATTATGTGATTTCTATTTTTTTTATACCCCCAACAAACGAAGTTCAAGGTAACTGGAAGAAAAATTTCATAATTCGTGTCCGGTCCATATCGTTTTATGGATGAACTTGGTAGGTTCTCATTTCATGCAAATATTGCCAATGACCCAAGGGTATGTCATGACCTTGACTCAAGGTAATTAGGGAACTTCAAGGTCATTGGAAGAAAAATTTCATAATTTGTGTCCGGTCCATATCTTTCTAATGGATAAACTTGGTAGGTTCTCATTTCATGCAAAGATTGCCTATGACCCATGGGTGTGTCATGACCTTGACCCAAAGTCATTTGGGAACTTCAAGGTCACTGGAAGAAAAACTTCATAATTCGTGTCCAGCCCATATCTTTCTTATGGATAAACTTGGTAGGTTTTCATTTCACGCAAAGATTGCCCATGACCCAAGGGTGTGTCATGACCTTGACCCAAGGTCATTTGGGGAACTTCATAGTCACTGCAAGAAAAATTTTCATAATTCGTGTGTGATACAAATCTTTATTTTGGAAAAACTTACTTTTGAAAACCCAGCGGGGGGTATTTGGTTCCCTTTGGACAGTTCTAGGTTTTTTTTAATGAGATCTAAGGACAGATCACCCTCATTGCAAAAATATCATAGAATCAGATTTATTATGCAGTTTAAAGAGTGTTCTCAAGTCAATAACACCAATGTAAACAATATTGTACTTAGGCCTTTTTTTTTAGAGTGTCTCACTCTTAGAAAAAATTAATAACTCTTAATTCTTTCTAAGTTTAATTTTCTATGAAATAAAATAAGTTATAAAAGATATTTAGCTTGTTTCAAAATAAAGTCCCGTTTAGTACAATGTAGATTGGTACCTGCTGTGGAAAGTCTTTCATTGAGTTTCTAAGGTTCCACAACTCGAAAATTCTTGTCACTTGCAAAAAGACTTCCTCTTCCTGGGAAGCCACGCTGAGCACGGTGTTTAAGCCCTTCTTTGTGTAAGTCTTTTGGGAAAAAAATTATTTAATAATACTTGAATTGAAAGTAAAAATAATGTTTGATTTTGATCGATTTGTAATATAAATTTTTAATAAGAAGTACCCTCTCGTGTAGGTTGCTTAGGATTAGTGTGGCTGTATCTTTCCAGGTCTCCTCCTCGCCTTCTTCCAATTGTCTCAAGTAAACACTCCGTGTCTGAAGCACCTGATCCTTTAAGAAAATCATAAACCATGTCTTTAAAAATTTTGTCCGTATAGCAACGGCGATAGATGCAATATCATGTTAAAACGTAATATTTAAGCAATAAGTTTATTATTTCAATAACTTTTTTAAAGATCAAAGGAATACAGCAATTAAAATTTTATTGCAATTTCCTTACTGAGTGGGGGAAATATAATTTTTTTTTTACTATTTGAATTTTTTACCTATACTTCATCAAAATCATACATGTACGAGGTATAACTTTTAACTTTTAATCGATCGCTCAATAATAATATCTGACGAAAATTCACAAGAATCATAACGATGAATAGAGTATATACCCGCAGAGTATACATGATACAAAATGTTGATAAAATAAAATCCCCATACCCTTTAGATGATGTGGTTACATTGCGAGTTAGAAACTGTTTATATTTACATTCAGTGTAATTTTCCTTATGAAATCCATTAGAACTCGACGACGTTCAAATCGCTATAACACACGCGAAACCTTGTCACCGCGCGTTAAAATACACACTAGGAACTATATGTATTTTCAATACTTTATGAATACCAAAATGTACATTGTTTGACACAATTTAATTTTAAAAAAATAACCCTGTTGAATTAACGTAAAAATACAACAAATGTGCATTTAAAATTAATTTGTCACCTTTTCCCCTCGCAATGTTCGTTTGCGTTATTGCGTCACAAACGTCATAAACGGCTCTTACGTGTATCAAGCACACAATTTTTGAAGGGCGCTAAATTCACATCAAAGATTACCGAAATAAACATTTATGAAGAGGAGTAATTAAAGAATGTAAATATAAGTATTGAATTCATATTTTGGGATGTCTTCGGTCCTATAACACACCTGGCCGTGCCGACAAATTATCATACCGCGCTAACGCGCGGTATTCAATTTGTCGGCACGGCCAGGTGTGTTATAGGACCAAAGACATCCCAAAATATGAATTCAATGCTTAATTGAAAGATCTTAAATAAAGAAAAGAAAATTGACATGTTGTAAATTTTGAATTTACCGGTTGGCAGTAAATACAAAATTTACAAGTTGTCATGTTGTAAATGTTGTATTTACTGCCACCAGGTAAATTCAAAATTTACAACATGACAAAATACAAAAAAAATTATGGGCATCTTCTGTCACAATTGTATCCACTATTTAATTACATTTACCTGAAAAAGCACCGTTTTAGTTGTTGTTTTTCTGTTGTGGAGATTTCCAATCATTTTAGCTTGTTCAGGCGACAAGCCCATGAACACATCCGCCGATATATTCCTGGAAAGGGAAAACAATGAATTAGAGGTTTAAGATAATCTGAAAAGTTTAAATTGTGAACTGAATAGTTTAAATTGTGAAAGCGGATTTTTTCATGAATATAAATAATGTACCTGTAGCCTTGGAACTCTTCATTATCCTGCTCCTCTTCCAAGAGTTCCTGGCAGGCTTTAATGATATGATTGCCCCCAATTAAATATAATGGCCCATCCAACATACCCTCTTGAAATTGGCATGGGTCAGTAGCCTTAAATTAAGTTATGCCAAGTTTATAAGTTGAGAGAGGTGGATAAAACGATGAGAGAGAGAGAGAGAGAGTAAATCTGTATTTCTTTTTGAGGGTGTTTAAGGGTGAGATGGGTAAAATGAGTTGTGATTCTTACAACATTAAGTGGAATCAGAATTGGGACTTTTGTTACTATGTCCCCTGGAGCCTGTCTGATGCTTTCTTTGATTTCAGTCACCCATTCTTTGTCAATACTTCTACATCTATTTATGTAAATGAATGAAATATACATAAACTCTGTATATAAATGCATGTTAGTATGAATTGAGTTTGATATTATTAAGATATGATATATTTCATCAATTTTATTTAAAGATCACCTGAACTCTTCTGGTGCTTCTTGTAGTCTTTCGATTTTAACTTTGAAAGTACCTGAAGAAACCAATACAAAAATTTTGATAAAAACTGTGCATGCGAAAATTTATAAGGAGGGGGTGTGCTCACAGCGAGTTACAGATCTACAAAAAGTCCACACTCTCTTGGAGTTTGTATGATTATTTAACCTAAATCGACCTTGGATATACTAGAAAAACTCACCCCTACCCATGAAATATAAAATACATGGTTACTGTCTTGAAATATAAGCGATATTTGGGCGAGGGTAAGAAAACGTGATAGAGGGCGAGGCTTGCCGAGCCCTCTTACGTTTTCGACCCGAGCCCAAATATCGCTTATATTTCAAGACAGTTATCATGTATTTTGTTTATCCTGCAACAAAATTTTACATTTGAACGTCCAAAGCAAGCTATTTCCGACAGATTTAGGCACATCTCTGCAGTTGAAACTATGACGCCATGGCGTAAACATTGCAGTATACGTGACGTCACAATGCTTTTAGAACGTCGGAATACATGCACGAGGCTTTATTAGGGCAGTGACCGGATAAAGCTTTGGTTTATTAGGTTACCTTTATTAGGTCAATGCAAGGGGTAGTTGCAGGATAAATAGGTTTTTGGGAGTTAAATTTTTTAATTGGGTGAACCCCCCTCCCCCCACAAAAATAAAATCCTGCATCCGCGCCTGCTTTGAATGGAATTGTTGCATATGTTAATTTTAATGCCAACAAGTTTTCTCAGCATGCGATTAAATTGTTGTCCGTTACAGAAATTTATAATTTATAATTTTTTTTCAAATGAATTTGTAAACCTTCCCACTTAATCATCCCCAACACAGTTTAATGCTTATGATGAAAATGTTTACATTTTCAAAAACTTGTGATTAAAGATATATATAATTCACAAATAATACTTCTTTATAATTTTGTCAAAAATCTTGAATGAAAAATTTGCCATTTGTATCGAATTTCTCATAGTCTATTTACCTATTTTCTTTTCTTTTGTGCTTTGAAATTCCCTAGAGGGAACTGTTGACGCCGGACCCACAATGTCCTCGAAAGATGATGGAGTTTCTACTCCTCGTCTGGCATTCAAAATTCTACCTGTTTTCCTTCTTTTTGTCACACCGTGCTCTCTTAAATGCTCAATGAAACTTGAGTTTGTGTGGGCATTTTCAAGCTCTTGGAATTGGCCTTGGTATGACTTAAATAGTTTTCTATCTAGCCGCTTTCCACCATCTTCATCGCGGAAATGTATCTAATTAATTGAATTAAATGAAAAATATTAGCGTCTACAAACCACTGCTGCTTTAAAACTGCTTTACCGGAATGTGGATTTAAGAATTCGAATTTTCATGTCTGTGCGTGGGGAGGTGTTTTTTTTGGGGGGGGGGGGTACCTTTAAAAATATTTAATTCAAATGCATTTTTGAAAGTGAAATTATCCCATTTCCTACACTTCATAATGTAAAGGGTTAATTACTTAATTCCTTATTAAAACGTTATAATTTCAAATTATGTTTCTTTTAGAATTTTAAAATTTAATTTTAAAAATCAATTACATTAGTCAAAGTCTTAGTTCTGTACATAAACAGGCATTAAACATGATCTCAAAACTATACGCAATATTATCATTCAGATGCAAACAGCATTCTGATAGGTCGAAGTGCTGATTGGTCAACGCGTTAGTTGAATTAGCTCTTTTGTGTAATACAGAACGCCGATGCGCATCCCTGCGGTGAACTATGGGCGGAGCACATACGCTTTGGTGTTTGATTGGCTAATTTTTTAGGCAGTAGTGTATATATTCATTTATATTAATCTTTATTTCACAATATATATTATAAATAAAAGGAGGATGTTACTAGCATTTTCAAACTTGTTTCGTATGCATTTTTCTAATTAAATAAGTACATGTAAAATGATTTTTTTTTTAATTTAAAGAATGTTTTTTTAAGTTTGATTAGATCACTCAGACTTATCAGTAGGTGCATTTCATGAAGCGCGCTAGCTCTATATAGGGACATTTAACCTAACATGGGTATTACACATTTCCAATATTATTATTTAAAAAATAATAATGATATAGAAAATGATGAAAAAAATGTGAATTTTCTTTTTAATTTTGGGCCCTTCTGTATTTTTTTTATTACTACCGTCCTTTCTTGCTTCATATAAAAATATTTTTACTTCTAGCTATTAGTAAGATTTTTAAATGATGAAACCATTAGATCTAGGCTTTTTAAATTAACATGAGTGACATATAAGATAAAGACTATGGAATTTTTTGTATGTCGTTATGAATATAGTGATATCTAATAATTTTGTGTAGAGTTACACCAACATCTCTACCCACAGCCCCATAAGCAGAACCCAATTATCTGACAAAAACCAGGGACATAGACGTCGTGGCCTAAGAAAACTTGGTTGGGGTAGTCGGGAGGGCCGATGGAGGTTGGGTGTTTACCGTCCAATAATATTTCCTATATACAGTATACTATAGTAATAATAGCTTCATGTAATTTTTATTTTGTAGTTCATGGTGCTCCCAACTGAAAACACATACACATGTGAAGAAGTCAAAGTTGAGACTTTCTTTGGATAAATTTATACAAACTTAGTAATTAAGGTGCAAATATTTCAATCTATAAGGCCATCAATGATAATGTATCTGCATGCTTTCCCTAACTCGGACCCAAAATCTAAATTTGGGCAGGTAGGTAACGTTATTTTATTTAAACAATATTAAAAATGAATATTCATATTAAAAAAAAATGAAATTCATTTGGTGCGATGAAATTGGGTCGGCTGTGTTCCGGTAAACAGAGGAGTTTTTTTTTTTTTTGGTATTGAATTATTTTTTTTTGTTACAAATAATCTCATGACTTCATACGTTTGTTATTTTTTTAAAACTTTTTTTACGGAACTAATAATTAACAGCACCGCTGCATTTCATTTTCGGCATTCTGCACACTGTTTACAACAGTTTTAAATTTCCGACATTTCTTTATTTTAATTTTCACTTGCAAATTCTATGCACAGTATTTAACTAATCTGTATTGTCGTCTCTATAAGTGAGAAATTTTCTTGATTAAAATTATTTGCTACATGTAGATTGCTGAAAATTCACTTCAAGCGAGTGTATTGCCTGTAGAGACAACTATAATTCTACAGAGCTGCGGCTATTCCCTTGTATATGTTTTGTATATCTTATAATTTCATTTTCTAAATATATTATTAATTTCAAACTTAAAATGAAAAATTATAAAAAAGATGTGAAAAAGTATAGGATATTTATTTTTTTCTCTTAATTGAAATAAAATAGCTACGCAGCTATGCAAAACACGTAATTCGAAATACAATATACATGTAATAATATACATGGAGCGTACAGTTAAAGATAAGAAAACGTACAGTTTTACATTGTAGATATATAAGAAAATTATGGGTATAGATAAACATGTAATGATATACATGGGGCGGCCTGATTTCCGCCCCCGATAAAAACACCCCACGTACAGTTTTACATTGTAGATATATAAGAAAACTAAGAGTAGATATTCAAGTAATAATATACATGGGGCGGCCTGATTTCCGCCCCCGATAAAAACACCCCACGTACAGTTTTACATTGTAGATATATAAGAAAATTATGGGTATAGATAAACATGTAATGATATACATGGGGCGGCCTGATTTCCGCCCCCGATAAAAACACCCCACGTA
>PRKT01001882.1:2628-26612 GCA_003671525.1 Saccostrea glomerata | reverse complement strand
CCCCCCCCCCCCCCCCCCCCGATAAAAAACACTCCACGTACAGTTATATAGATAGGAAAAGGAAGTAGATATACATGTAATAATATACATGGAATCACAATGGTACAGAATCTTTAATAATGTTCATAGGATTCCAGTTCCTCTCTGATCTTCTTTGGGATGAGTCCAGATGGTGTAAGCCGGAATCCCGAAGACCACATCTGTTGTTTCGAGACGTTTTCTATCCATGGTTCGGTCTTCCCACGTGTCCCTGGTATCTTCCTGCTGCATGGGGTCCAGGCAGTGGTTTTCGCTCCCTTGTACCACCTTACTGTAATTATGTCCCCCGAAATTCGAATTACTTGGCAGAGCTGAGGCCACTCCCCGGCATATTTTGGAATATCCACTAAAACAAAGTCCTCAACTGTCACAGTCTTTGGTTTGCTCAAGGACCCCTTCCCTATTACAACCTATGGAAGAAAAAAACATTTCATATTATTCATCATACAATATGGATATAATTATCTTTTAATGCGTTTAAAATGACAATTAAAATTTAAAGGGGTTCTTGTAAAACTCACTGGTGGTATTGGGGCGTCTTCGTTTAAATCGAACGTGAAGACGTTTGATTCATTATCATCAGTTGCAACAGTGTCTTTCTCTGTAAAAGAAAACGAAATCATTTGATATAAAAATGAATTTTATACATGTACTGTATCGTGTGTAATGTTTTTTGATGATATCTTTCGTTATCCTTTACCAATGAAATTTAAAATATGAAAAAGATTAATGTTACAGATTTTACAAAATACAAGTAATTGTAATGAATAAGAAAAATGATTATCCCGCTTCAGGCAAATTTGTCAATTACTGATTGGATAAATCACAAAAGCTAATCACGTGACGCCCTGAAAGGACAAGTGCACTTAAGCAATACTTAATGGGCCCTTTTTATGTGCCATTTTACTTCAAAATATGTTATAAAATCGTTCTGTATTGGTAATATTAGATACTAGTGGATATTTTTAATTCAAAAGCATGTTAAGCACCACTTAAATTAGCATGGATTTGAAACAATTGAATATTTTTAAATGCCTATTCTACTCTAAATCCATTCATTTAAGTCGAACCGAACCTTCTTTTAGTTTCGTTTATGTAAATCAAGGTAAATAGATATAAATTCAAATCGATACTTGAACAATCTGATGGTGGATCATAGTCGGGCGCGTTTGCTCAATGATATTTCTTGGGCCAAACCTGTTTTTAAAAATATTGAATGAAGTTGTGTAGCTGCCTGTAGCTTAAATGATTAAACTAAGAATGTGGATTTACTATAGAAAATGACAAATGTCGGATGACCCCGACCTAATTGTATACCTTTTGTTCTTTGTATATTCGTGGATTTCAGCGGTAAAATTTGTTGAATCGTATGGTTCAGATATCAATTAATGATTTGAGATGAAAAATTGTGCTTAATTTGATTGTTTATTTTTTCACATTTTACCGGGGCCCATAAGTGCACTCGTTTTTTTTTTCGCATAATGTCTTCGCCTCGCCCAATACGTATTTCCATTTCACACCCTGTATGATTCCGTATTAGGTCACCAACTGATTGTGTAACTAATTATACACCTACTGTTTTATAATCTTTTGGATCAATTTGTATCAAATTCTAAATGAATAATCATGTAATGTTTAATGCATTTCACCGTACTCGTTCTCTCTTCAATCAGGTCTTGCATGGGCCACCGTGGAATAGAATCTGAAATAACAATTTTTCCACAAATTAAAAATTTAAATAGTTGTTTCCTAAGAACTTTAATGTTAATTAATATCTCACAATTAGTATACCATTATCGTCGTAATGGTGGAAAAAGTTGTTCCACCAAGATTTATCGTCCTCCTTGGTGAAGTACTTGAAGCTAGAGCGAACATCGCTCTCCAGCTTCTCAATATTTTCATCTATTTCCTGGAAAGATGGCTCAACGACTTCAGGGACTCCCTCCACCTCTGTCTTAAGTATGTAGTCTGTGGTTGTATTCCATTTCTAAAATATATAAATAAATAAATCAGAATTTTAACATTTTAGGCAAAACCTATGATCAGACCAAGCTTTCATCTTTTCCAGAACCATAGGGCCAATTTTAAGTAAACTTGGCACATGGAATCAGGTGTGAAGGGGATTAAAGTTATTAATGCTCTGCCTTGCGAAGGCAAAACAGAAGTATTCTAACATTGAAATACAGGTCTCCGAAAGCAAATGAAGGAGGGAAAATATATGGATATAACTGATGTGATTCAGATAATCATATCAAAGACGTATGCAGTGCAAATGTGAAACCTTTGTAAGTGTTTATTCACCTTATCAGTCGACCATTCTTTCCACTCAAGAATTGCTTTTCCAGACCCATCTGCGGTTATCTTAAAAACATGAGGTCTAGAATGGTTCCTGATGGTGTTGATGTGGGGGGTCAGCCACTCCGTGATGTTAAATACATCTGTTGTCCTAATACTTGTGGGGTTTGGCGAGAAACATCTTTCAAATCCAGTCAGCAGTTTCTCCAGGGTCGTCGCCGCATGACGACCAAGCCAGTGACTGAACCTTTGAAAGATCAATGTATAATTTCAATCAACATTAAGTAATGTCAGAGGTATATAAAGGTTACACTGAAGTGAGGTGCGTAATTCAAGCTTTATTGAGGAGTGCTCGATTTATGTAAACTAATTCCGTCATTTCTTGATCATGACAACGAGCACATTGGGGGTGTGACCGTTAGGCAGGGGATGCTCACTCCTCCATGGCACCTGATCCCACCTCTGATGTTTCGGAGGTCCGTGTTTGCTCTGCTCTTATTTTGTATATTGTTTAATGGACGTTGAGATTGAATACTGTTCGTTATATCCATATCCTTCTCCTTAAAGCAATTTAAAAGAGGGTGTTGCAGTTCTTTTTGTTATTTTGCCTAAATGTGTAGCATCTTAAAAGAAGAATTTTTATGTTGCAGAAATTCATATTAATTTTTTTAAAATGTATAAAGCAAACTAAAAACAATATTTTTGAATAACGCAAAAATTGAATAAATATTATTCTCTAAACAAATTGCTAAATGTGTACATTAAATAACACAGGAAATCGATCGTGATCGAAATGCCCGGTCTAGTGGTTATACTGGTAGACTTTCAACTAGTACTTTTACTAAAAACGGATTCGAAGCCCTTAATTGATCTTTTTGCATATTTTAGGTCACCTGAGTAACTCAGGTGACCTATTGCTATCCGTTTTCGTCCGTCGTCGTCCGTCGTGCGTCGTGTGTCGTGTGTTAACATTTGAACATTTTCAGCTTCTTCTCTGAAACCACTGAACCAATTTCAACCAAATTTGGTATACAGCATCTATGCGTGGAGGGGAACAAAAATTGTGAATTTTATGGTCCCTGCCCCCCTGGGGCCTGAGGGGTGGGGCCAAAACCACTAAAATTAATGAAATCTTTATAAATCTTCTTCTTTATTCCTGGACATCAAGCAGGCAAACTATTGGCATGAATGTAATGAGCATTGAGTCCTCTACCAAAATTGTGAAATTCATAGCCCCGGGGTCAGGGGTTCTGTTGTTAGGGCGGGGCTCTACAGATAATATGGTGAAAATGTTATTTCTTTGAAAATCTTCTTCTCTGCTCCTGGGTATTTAATAAACAAATTAAGCGCATAGTTATGATGAGCAAGAGTGCTTCTTCCAGATTTGTAAATTTTATGGCCCCAGGGTCAGGGGCTCTGGTGTTAGGGTGGGGCTCTATAGATTATATAGTGAAAATGCATTATTTCTTTGAAAATATTTTTCTTTGCTTTTCGGTTTAAAGCCAATGATCCAAGTATATATATATTTATGATGAAGAAAGGTGTATGTAGCAAAGTGGTTTTTAATGCCCCCAGGGTCAAAGGGGGGAGGGGGGTTGGTTACATAGCCTGAAAATAAATTAATGCTTTGAAATCTGCTGTTTGGTATTAATCAACCATTTTATGATAAAATTTGCAAAAGTTTGAAATATATGGCCACGGTCAGAGGTTCCTTTGGGGTGAGGTGCACAACTGGTTATAAAGTGGAAGTGCATTTTCTCTTTGTTTCTCTGATCTATCTCTGGGTATTAAGTAAATAGAGTAAGCATTCTAAGTTAATAATTGTGATAAGCAATGGTGCCTCTTTCAAAATTTTAAATTGTGAATTTCATGGCCAACAGTTTAAACACGAACCAAATTTAATTGTTTGAAAGTTGTTACACAATACTCAGGTGACCTATAAGGCCCGTGGGCCTCTTGTTTCTTATATTTTTCCATATGCAATGGTAGTGCAATGAAATTATATGTTTAAAGAGAGAGAGAGGGTGGGGGGAGAGAAAATGTCAAGAAGTTAATTGAATAATAACTATATATTAGAAATGCAGGAAAATTGTTTTCTTTGATATGCTGTGACTTAAAATTAATACTTGATTTAGTATTGTCTTGAAAAATAAAGTTACTGTATTGTTTAAATTATTTATTTTTTTCATATTGTAGTAATTGCAATTTTGCAACACCCTCTTCATATGGTGAAAGAACTTAATTTGTGCAGTATGCAAGTATAAGTATAACCAATGAAAAGTTTTGAGCCCTTACTTGGAGAAAACCTGATCTACGTCCTCATGAGTATGGCCGACCATTAAGAAAGATATCTTAACTTTCTTAAAAATTCCCTTTTCTACTAGGTATGCCATAAATGCCAGTAAGTATCTGCCAAAAAATAAGATAATGATACATTTTCTTCTGGAAATTACGATGTAATTTTCTGAACGATTTTAATAAATCATTTCAGTACTCTTAATACTTTGATGAACAACATTTAGCAGTCACTTGGTGAAAAATCCCCAGAGTTGCAAACATTTAAATGTTTGTTACTGATTAATAATTTGTTTTGAATTAATGTGTTTTGTATTAAATGTAAATACCTGTTTTTATTTTCCCTTGCGCAATTATCCATCTGCAAATATAGTACAGAGGGCAGAGATTCTTTTATCATACAAAAGATACTCATGAGAACAGATAGTGTAAGATTAGTGGAGTGGCTGAATTGGAATAGATCAAAAAAACCGTATACACCAATCCCATGTAATATGACACCAACTAAGTGCACACGTAACCTCCACATGCTGGAGGTAAATTTACTGGCATGCACAAAGTGGGGTATTTGAGTCTTGTTTTGGTCCATCCCATCTATTATAATGGATAAATATTTTTCTGGGTGGGATTTTGCCTTGGACTGATGTTTGTAGTACTTTTGCCTTTCCATACTGAAAAATAAAATTGTCATTTGTTTTTAAAACCTGTCATAATAATCACATAAAGGATAATGTCAAGCACTGTCCCCCATAAAGGTTCTATTTAAGCATTGAATTGCTATCCATTTTCGTCCATCGTCGTTCGTACTGCATCGTGCGTTAACATTTGAACATTTTCAGCTTCTTCTTTGAAACCACTGAACCAATTTCAACCAATTTTGGCATATAGCATCTATACTTAAAACTGAAAATGAATTGTTTGAAATCTGCTCCTTGGTATTAATCAAATATTTTTGATTAGCAAGTGTGTCTTTTCAAAAATTGTGCAATGTGTTGACCTAGGGTCAACACATAGTCCCCCTCCCTCAGAGTCAATTTTGCGAAGGTGAGCGATGAAGACCATGGACCTCTGATAACCATTGTTATTACTGCTGAAATTCCGTCATTTAATATTTTCAAAATGTCATTAGAAACAAATATGAGAAGGAGAGAAAGACCAGCAGAGAGAGAGACAGACGGACAGAGCATAGCATGTTCAGTCAGTCTTACTTTTGTTTTCGAAGATGTTTATCCCTTTTTTCCTGCAAAACTCGTCTCTGTTCAGGGTCTCTTGTCTCCCCTAATTTCGTTTTTATAAGGGTGCACGTGTCACACTTTGAAAACCTACTTTGCTGTAACATGTAAATAAATAAATTAAGGCCAAGCTTAAAAAATTCTTTGTTTGCAGTTGCCGACCTATAATTTTTAGACTGGGTAGGTCAGCAGTTTCAATATTCTTTAAAAATTGTTAAAAAATAATATATACATTTGTGGTATCTCTCCATTATATAAACATACAGAGAGAAAATACATTCAATTCTGTATGAAGTTTGCTTCGGCCTTCACTGGATTTGATCACGTGACCGACCCACTTCAATTCCCATTGAAGTTTATAAACTTGTTATTTATTTCTTAAATAAATACAAAATGGCTTTAAAAGTTTGGTTCAGGTGCATTTTCAGTGTGTCGGTTGGCAACTGCAAACAATTTTTTTTATTTTAGGCCTGATATTTCGTCTACAATTGTCAACTGAGACAAAATTGCGATAAGTACACATACATAAGGTTTAATTGTTTAATACTTGGGCAGTGAAATATAATGCTTTTAAATGCCTTTTACCCTTGGGATGGCTATGTACTGGGCCTCCTCTCTCCACAATCTTAAAAAATGTGAGCGTGAAATTGGTTCCTCAAATTCCATTTGTGATTCGGTGACCATGGTTTCGTAAACATGTAATTTGGTAGAACAGGGCGGTAAGTGTATTTGGCATGTGTTTGGTATCTTCTCCCCAAAATTGGCTGCATAGTTCCGCAACCATGCCAGTGCTGACTTGGACTTGGTTGATTTTTGCCTTTGCTTCTGGTTCTGAACTACTTTTTGTTTATCTAAAACAGCAGTATATAAATAAAAAAAATTCAAGTGATGAGTGGCTAAAAATATAAAGCCTTTGTTTTTATGATACATCATTTACTAGATCATTAATTTGTTTCTTTTATTTATATGTACACATGCAACAAATATATTTTTATACTTTTTAGCTCACCTGAGCCGAAGGCTCAAGTGAGCTTTTCTGATCAAAATTTGTCTGTTGTCTGTCGTCGTTGTCGTAAACTTTTAACATTTTCTGCGTCATCTTCTTCTCAAAAACCGCTGGGCTAATTTCAACCAAGTATCATTGGGTGAAGGGGTTCAAGTTTGTTCAAATGAAAGGCCAGGCCCTTTCTTTTTCCAAGGGGAGATTATTATGAATTAGAGAAAAATTAATGGCATTTTTAAAAAATCTTCTTCTCAAGAACCACTGGGCCAGGAAAGATGAAACTGATGTGGAATCATCCTCAAGTTTGTTCAAATCATGACCCCAGGGGTAGGGTGGGGCCAAAATAGCCGATCAAAGTTTTGCCTAGGAATAATAGTATATAGGAAAAATCTTTAAAAATCTTTTTCTCAATAATCACTGGGCCTGGAAAGATGAAAATGATGTGGAATCATTCTCAGGTAGTGTAGATTCAAGTTTGTTCTAATCATGACCTCTGGGGATAGGGTGGGGCCAAAATGGCCGATCAAAGGTTTGCCTAGGAATATATAGGAAAAATCTTTTAAAAAAATTTTCTCAATAACCACTGGGCGTGGAAAGATGAAAATGATGTGGAATCATCCTCAGGTAGTGTAGATTCAAGTTAATTTGTTCAAATCATGACCCCTGGGGGTAGGGTGGGGCCAAAATGGCCGATCAAAGTTTTGCCTAGGAATATATAGGAAAAATCTTTTAAAATTTTTTTCTCAATAACCACTGGTCCTGGAAAGATGAAAATGATGTGGAATCTGTAGATTCAAGTTTGCTCAAATCATGATTCCTGGGGGTAGGGTGGGGCCAAAATGGCCGATCAAAGTTTTGCTTAGGTATATATAGGAAAAATCTTTAAAAATCTTTTTCTCAATAACCACTGGGCGTGAAAAGGTGAAACTCGTGTGGGATCATCCTCAGGTAGTGTAGATTCTAGTTTGTTCAAATCATGACCCCTGGGGAAGGGTTGGGTTAAATTGCCTGATCAAAGTTTTACAAAGGAATACCGTATAAGTAGAAATTTTAGCGAGACGCAAATTTAGCGATTTCTCCTTAAAAACTGGTATTTTATTTTTAGCGAGGAGTAATTTTAGTGATTTTAAAATGCTCACTTAAGAAGCTGGAACAAATAACACGCAATTTATTTTTAGCGATATTCAATTTCAGCGATTTCAACAACCTCGCTAATAATGCCAAAGTTAAATCCTCGCTAAAATTTCTACTTATACGGTATTTAAAAATCTTTTGCTGACGAACCACTGGGCCAGGAAAGATGAAACTTATGTGGAATCATCCTCAAGTAGTGTAAATTCAATTTTTTTAAATCATGACCCCCGGGGGTAGAGTGGGGCCAAAATGGCGGCTCAAAGTTTTATACAGGAACATATAGGTAAACCTTTTAAAATCTTCTTTTCAAGTACTTCAAAACCAGGCTTCGTTATATTTATAGGGAATCATCGTCAGGTAGTGTAGATTCAAGTTTGTTCAAATTCAATATGGGGGGTAAAATTCAAGCGCCCCCCCCCCCCAGTTTACTTTCCGTTCTGAGCTGATCTGTGTTTTTTCAGGTGAGCGGTGTGGCCCCTGGGCTTCTTGTCTTTATTGAAAGAACCTGTCTGTCTGTCCGTTAGTCTGTCCGTAAACTTTTCACATTTTAGACTTCCTCTCAGGAACAAGTTGACTAAATTCATTATACCATTCATAAAAAAATGAACTAGCCAAAGTATTCAGGTCAGCTATGTGGCGCACTCTGAATATTAATGAGACACAATTAAAACCCAACTCGGTCAAGCGCAACATTGGTGTCTAATTTAACCTTTATTAAACAGTTCTAATAGATGTAGTAAGAATATAAAGTTCACCGAAAACCTGTTATATAGAATTAGACTCTTGATTATGTCTCTTTATTTTCTTAGTTTAGTCTACTTGCATGCCACTTTGAAATCAAAATCGATAAACAGACTTATGCATCCTAGTGTAGTCTACTTGTGTGCCAAGTAATGTTGAAGTCAGACTTAAACTGTAGGAGGAGTAGCATTTTAAAAAATTGTTTACAGACAGACAGGCAGACGGACAGTTAGATGGACGCGGGACGCATTACTGTTGCATAAGCTCTTCTGGTCTCTGCTAAAAAACAAAGGGGTTGTAACACTTTGAGAGGGGTTAAAAAGAGGTTCTAGGGAGTTTTGGTATAAAATTACATTGTAAACGCTCACAATCTATCTTCTTGATATATTGCCCGGAAAGGATAATGTTACAAACAGACAGAATGTATATATTTACGACCTTGAACTTTGACCTTCTGACCTCAAATTCAAAAGGGTTCTTCCCTGGGCCACAGGAAGTTGTTATGTAAAATTTCATTGCAAAAGCTCAAAGGGTTCTCGGGATATCCCGCGGAAACAAAAGTGTTATACAGACAGAAAAACTTTCATCGATATTTGAAATATCAGTAATCCTGAGAGACTCCTTATTTCAAATTGTTCCAATTATTTCACTAACTGTTGTTTCCTTTCTAGCGAAATTATTCAAATCATAATCCTGGGGTATTGTAGAATCTAAATTGTTCTAAACATGACCCCCGGGGGTAAGTTGGGGCCACAATCAGAATGGGGAATCAAAGTTTGACAATTGGAAATCAAAGCATCCTATAGAAGTGTAGATTTCAAATTATCCAAATTGTGGTCAGTGGGGTAGGGTGGGGTCAAACTATGTATTACAAGGGGGAAATTCACATGCAGTTTAGAAAGGCATTGACGTTGTGCACGGTGTTGATACTATATCTAACTCTTTAAACCGCAAAGAAATTTGCGGTTTCGCGATGTCATATTTACTTTAAATTAAAAATAAAATCATTTATGTTATCTAAAGTAAAGAATAATTTTTAAAATTTTCTTTTAAATAATTTGAAATTATTAAATTATTTTAACTATGATGGGGCGTTACTCAGTATTGGTCATTTACGGCAAAATTCCCATGTTTGACGTTACATCAATTATTGTTGTAACGCAACTAAAAGGTATGAAAAAATGCACTTACAATTCTCTGAATTTAATGAAATTTAGAGGGTACAGTAAAATATATGCATTCTTTAAGATATTAATGAGAATTTAACATCATTTTTATCAATTTCATGAATTTAGACTGGATCTACAGTGCATAAGTAAAATGTCTAACAGTAAGAAATCGTTTCCTTTTACTGACAATAGCCGAAATGGAGATGTGTACCAGACAAATATCAATTTTGGTGAATAATCTTTAGTTAGTCATATTTTGAAATATACAGTGAAAAAAAAGAATTTGCGCAATAAATAATCACTTTCAGCTCACCTGAGCCGAAGGCTCAAGTGAGCTTTTATGATCACATTTTGTCCGCCGACCGTCCTTCTGTCCGTCTGTAAACTTTTCACATTCTCGACTTCTTCTCAAGAACGCATGGGCCAATTTTAATCAAACTTGGTACAAAGCATCCTTGTGTAAAGGGGAGTTTAAATTTTTAAAATGAAGGGCCAAGTCTCCTAAGAAGGGGAGATAATCAATAAAAGACAAAAATAGGAAGGGGTCATTAAAAAAATCTTCTTCTCAAGAACCACTGGGCCAGTAAAGCCGAACCTTATGTGGAAGCATCCTTGGGTAGTGTAGATATTAAATTTTTTAAAATCATGACCCTCGGGGGTTGGGCGGGGCCACAATAGGAAATCCAAGTTTTACAAAGAAACATATAGAACAAATCTTTAAAAATCTTCTTCTCAAGAACCATTGGTCCAGGAAAGCTGAAACTTATGCGGAAGCATGCTTGGGTAGTGTAGATATTAAATTGTTAAAATCATGACGCCCGGAGGTAGGGCGGGGCCACAATAGGGAACCAAAGTTTTACATAAAAGACATCAAACAAAATTTTAAAAATTTTCTTCTGAAGAACCACTGAGTCAGGAATGCTGAAACTTCTGTGGAAGCATCCTTGGTTAGTGTAGAACTGTAGGAGTCGTAGCATTTGAAAGAATTTCACAGAAATTTATATTTTTACTAAACACAGAAACATCGTTCATCAAAATCAAAAACCGATGCACAGATATTAAATTGTTAAAATCATGACCCCCGGGGGTAGGGCGGTGCCACAATAAGGAATCCAAGTCTTACATATATATACATGTACACTGTATTTTGGAAAAAATGTTTTAGTGTCTTCATCTGAAGAACCAATGGGCCAGGAAAGCAGAAACTTATGTCGTAACATCCTGGGGTATTGTAGATTCTGAAGTATTTAAATCATAAAGGGTTAGAGGGTAGTGGTGTTCTATAGGTATAACAAGAGGGGAAATCTGGTAAAAAAAAAACTGCATCACCCAAGTTACTCCGGTGAGCAATGTGGCCCATGGGCCTCTTGTTTTAGTGAGTGGCACTGTAGCTCTCTTGTCGTCCATATATTTTTTTTCATACCACCGATCCACAGATCTCATGCTACATGTAATCTATTAGGAACAACATTTTCGATCTCTATACATTGAGTTAGACTTATATTTGAGTCAGTGTATTACAAACGCGTCTTGTTTATTAGATTTATTCATTCCTTCGTGGTGTACATGTCAACAAAAAACAAAAAAGAAAGAACAATGAAGGAAGATAATTTTTAATTATAAAAATCATGCATTTCATGAACAAAAAAAAAATACATACTCAAGAACATCTTCCTGACAGCATAAAAGGTTGAAGATGGAATGCCAAGGATTTTTTGGAAGGCCCCACAACAAACGCTTACGGTCCCTATCACAAACAAATAGCTCCACTTGTTTGATTTTTCATCGAATCTTGAAAAAATGGAATAAAAATTGATGAATTGGATTCTGATTAGATATTCATTGCAAAGTTGGTATGTTTAAATTATGTATAAATTGCTTGAATCAACATCTTAAAACACATCTGATAAAAGAATAGTAAGAATATAAGCAATCTTATGGGGATATTGTACTCTGTCCTTTATCATTGCTATTATTCTATACTTAATTATATCAACATGCAGAATACTAGTATGATTATTGTATTTAAACTTGCATTTTTCATTGCATAATCCTTAGATATTAAATTTAAAAGTAATCTAAAAATGGTTTTACTATAATGGTAAAAAAATATAGTATAAAATATAATGTAATATAGATAACTACTGTGAATGGCTCCAAAAATAATCCAACAGCCACTGCTTCCTCTCAATGGAGCTTAGGGCCTGATAATTCTCTCGATGGGCCACCATGAGATCTAACCCCAACCCACAAAGACACATGGCGGCACAACACATCACCGCCATGAGGCCCTCTACTGGAATGATGTTCTTTTTCCTGGGTTCTCTCTCTATATATTAGAAGTAGAACTGTAGCTCTCAGACCAAAAACCGGTTTATATTGACAGACCGGAGAGGTACAGATGATTCACCCATTGAAAAAAAAACTGTATATTGATTGTGCACAAATAGTTGCTCTTTTTTCCTAATTATATCAAATTCTTATATCCAATACAAAATGCTAGATTTCAAACAATTCCTAACCCCTCTATTAAGTATTCTCCCAGTTGACAACTGGGAGCAGTGCATTGGAATGAATTATCTTGCAAACCAAAATGACAATAAAAATAAACGGAAATTTCGATGATCTTAAATTCAGGGTCAGGAGAAATTCAGGGTCAGGAGGGCTATTAACAACAATTAAAAAGAATTTTTAAGTGTGTAAACGGTTAAAGAATTTTTTGGGAACACATGGTTAGTTATATTTTGAGATGACAGCTTTTTTAATGAGTGTCACTGTAGCTCTCTGGTCTGTCGATATAATTCTTTCGGAGAGCTACAGATCTGTAGCTAGCATATAATGATTTTGATAATCGTAATGTACATTTAGAGTATATGTGATTAATTGTATACCTTTCTTATGAATGTCTGAGTTACATTTAGAACTATGCAGTGATGTATTTAACTTTCCCATGGACATTTAGGAATTGAAAAATGACATTGTAAAATGTTAAATTGTCTTAAGAGCATATATATGTACACACAGTATTTTAACTAATTTCAAACAATGCATTTATAATCAAAATTGCTCAAACTTATAACAGAAATACCTCTAAGTAGATCATCGTCAGGTGATTCTGTTCTGCGGCGCTTTGACCCAAAAGGTCTGCCACGCTTTTCTACAAAATATGTTATAAATGATTAAATTTATATTAAAGGTGTAATAATGTATATTTGATAGATATCATTTAAATTTATATTAAAGGTGTAATAATGTATATTTGATAGATATCATTGTCAAGAAATCAAAAAAAAAAATTAATAAATATCAATCATTGAAGGAATGAAGCTTATTTCAACTGAATTCTGATGTTCAAAGTTATAAGCTTCATTCCTTATAATTTAATTTCAGTGTAGAAATAACTCAATTTTTTTTTCTCCGGAAAAGGCTTCAAATTATGCACATTTTGAAAATAAAGTCAAGCGGAGTAATACATTTTTTTTTAGAGAACTCATGTAAGAAATTAATGTTATACAAAATGGATAAAATCTTTTACCCAATCAAATGACTTGATACAATTAGATTTAACTCATCAAAATATATCATAATTGTATATAATTACTTCTCGAAACATTCTGTCCTTCTGCTAGTTCTTCATCCACCTCTGACTCTGTATGAAAAAAATGTCATCAAATCACGTACAAGACATTTTCCAAAGAACATTGCAAATACGCACAGACGTTCGAGTGGAAGGGATAGTTTGTCCCAATTTCTTTGCTAAATTAGATAGGCATTTATAGAAATTGAAATTGGGAGTGGTTCCAAAATGTGTTCAAACACCCCCCCCCCCCCTCAAATTTTTGGCAGACGCCTATGTTATGTACAAAGCTGAATCTGCTGATATTCGTGCATAATGATTTCCATTGATAACAGGAAAAGAAGGTGTTGCAGTTCTTTTGTTATTTTCCCTAAATATGTAGCAGCTTAAAAGAAGAATTTTAAGTAACAGAAATTGGTATTATTTTTTCCCAAATATAACAGTTTATAAAGCAGTAAAAGCACAGTGAGGAACATTACTTGGAAGCTGCTTATTGACTTTCAATTTATCATTAAATAAATTGTAAATTAGTCTCGCAACAAAATATATCAGATTTTCTGTTTTTTAAATAGGGAATCCCTATTATACTTAAAAAAAAAACTGCCTCCTTGAAACAAAATAATTTTGATATGTAAGCAAAAAGGCAGGAATTTTTTTTCAAAACTGCTATTTCGAATTTTTGTGTCAAGGAGGTACTTTTTGAAAAACGCAGAAATAGGATAAAAATTATTTTTTTCCATACGAAATGCAAAATGTGTACAATACATAACATTCATATATCATTGTGTCGGAAATGGTGTAGTGGATATGGTGGTGGTCTGCTAGTATAAGAGCATGAGTTCGAATGCCGGAGTGCATTTTTGCATATATTTTTCCATATTTTTTTTCAATTTCTTTGAAATGAAATTCAATTTGAATATCTTAAGAATTTTAAGACAAGAGTGCACGCGCGCAAGAGAGAAAGATAACGCCTCATTTTTTTCTGTTGATGTACGTGTTATTTAGTAGCCAAGACAATGGACTGCTTAGTGGAATTATATGACATATATCATATACCTATATGACATATTTCACTTCATGAAAAATAATTTTGCCTTTCTATGTGTATATCTTTCAAATTATGTGCAAGATGCACTAGCCATTGTGGTTTTATTGGTCTAACCTTTCTCGAGCAGAATGGCGATAGTGTAAGACAATAAAAAGTTTTGGATCATGATCAGTTCCTATGTGAGGGAAAATGATGCATGATATGTGAAGTGTACGTAGCTGTATAGATCTTTATTATATACCTAAAGTGTATCACCCACTTTTACTGTTGAATTTGCGCTATCACGTGACGTCGTGATCCGATTTTCCGGATCACCAACATGTTGTTTTCTGAATCCATATCACCACTCTCTGAAACTGATGACGTAGTACGCAGAAAAATGACGTTATTTTTCTTGCGCGTTAAAAAGTCCCTTGTTATTTTGCTTTGTTTTATTGATAAAAGTTATGCAATTGATCTCTAAAGTTTTCTTTTGCTATATTTTGCTAGTTGTGAGGGGGTATATAATAAATTTATCATTATAACAGTAACTTGATCCGAAGAGCCGTATCACGTCTCGTTGACAGGTGCGGATCATCAGATCAAACTCGACGCTTCGCGTCTCGTTAGATCTGATGATCCGCGCCTGTCAACTCGACGTGATACGACCCTTCGGATCAAGTTACTGTTATAATAATATATATATATTTAAGGAATCAGTGTCTAGTTTTGAGAGTATGCCAGGGCATGGACAATAGTGGGAAACATGGTATAATTTGCATAACGGGCGAAGTCCCTGGCATACTCTCAAAACTAGACAGTGCTTCCTTATATTTCCATTTCATTGAAATAAAATCGTAGACTTAGACAATAAGAATGTAGACTAATCGATTAAAATTACACGAGGACTTCCATGCCATTTTTTAATAGTCCTCGCACACTAACGTAAAACACAAAGGCAGCAGTACGAAATTTATATGCATATTTGGCCTACTTAGCGTCAGACACAGAGACAGATGCACAATAGATTTGCATGCGTATTAGGCCTCCTTAGCTGCTGGCCTATCGACTTATAGCTACCTAATTTACATTCCTGCAGATTTATTAGGAAAACAACTCCGCTTACTTTCAATGGGTTATTATAGAGAAAAAAATTAGAAATGGAAATATTTAGATGCAGCGCAGGTATTTAAATGTTCTCCTCAATACATAGGGAATAATCGCTAGTTTCTGCAACACCCTCTTTACCAAAACCCATCATAATGACGAACACAAGGGCTACATTATTATTACCTGAATCACTGTCTGTTGATTCATCATTTTCACTGAAATCCGATTCGGAGAATTCAGCATCTAGATCTAAATATACATATATTTTTTTTTATTATATATACAAATATCTTTAACTTCACTTTCTTTCACATATTTCTTTCTGATCATAAACTATATCTTTTTATACCGATATCCATGTCCATATCCTTATCTGTCATCAGTTATTGGAAAACTGGGCACTAAAAAATAAGGAAAAATATAAAATTCCACAAGAATAGAAAAAATACCAAATAAAAGTTTGGATGAATATCTAAAGTTATGCAAGATTTGATACATGAGAACTAAAAATTACACAGATTTTACAATTAGGTAATTAGTGTGTCGTGGTACGTAGGGGAGGGGGTGGTAAGTTTTTCCCCAATATTTCAAAGTAAAGGATAGGTAATAAGCGAAAGAGCTGATATTTATAAACAATATTTGTATGAACCTTACAAAAAATTATTTCAAAGCGGCAATTTTAGTCATATGGAGTGGTCACACCGATAAACCTAGCCAGTTCTATGGAAAACACTGACGGTGGTAGTATGCTGTGCGTCAGAAGCAAATTAAAGAAAGTGGTTAAACCGAAGAAAAAAAAAAGGATGGGATATAAGCCCCGATTTTCAATGACCATATTATTTCTATCTTTCGAAAATAAAGATGGGTGAAGGGCGGGTGGGGGGGACCTCCGGTTCAAACCGTCGGACACCTAATAATCATCAGGGGTGATGTAAAAGTACATTCCATAACTGTATTCATTGTATCAACTTGTGACTTTTTCAAAGATGTTAGTGCTGCTTGTTAATTAAGTACTGTGTTAAAGGCCCACATATTGTATGTGGTAAAATATATTTACTAATTCAACTGGAAAATGCATTTCAGTAAAAAAAAAAATGTTTATAGATCTACATAGTTATTTATGAAATAAAAGTGTCGATGTATTTTAATAACAAAAGAATTAACACTCACCTGTTGTAATCAAGCTTTCTTCTACGATTACTATCGTCTTCTCTCTATCAGAACGAAGGAGAGTCGAAATTCAAATCGCAGTTACATCATCAAATTCAAAAGTGACGTCATTATTCACTCTTATATCTGTAAGTGCTTTTGGGGGCCTCCTCATAAATATGTAAACTAAAATTTATTATAATGGTTAAATGATAAGGAAGGGACAATAATGGTTGATATTAAATGCATAGATAGATAGATAGACAAAAAGTGACAGTTTTAAATTTCTTATAGATTTCAAAATAAAATAAAATGAAAAGAAAATTGTGCATTTATTACTCATGAAGCAATTTCAACGGGTAAAATTCACATCAGACTATAGGCTAGATCCAAAAGCTATAAAGACACATACTCAGTCATTGGTAAAACGGGCTTAGGCCACACCATTTAGGTTTTGTTCGTCGGACATTTGATAAAAAAGTACGAGCGGGATAGCGGATAAAAAACAATATCATTTACATCGTTGAAGGCAAAATTTTTAGGCGTGAAAAAATTCGAGCGGAGAATTATATTTTGTATGATTTGCAGAGTAAGTAGATTAAAAGAACGATAAATAGTGCGGAACTGGTACAGAAAACAGTACAGAATTCCCATGGTGAGGAAATTTTAAATTAATATTATTTGTATAGCTTTGTTTAAATACGAACGCGTGGGTTCGACGAAAAAAAAATATTGGTATGGCCTTATAAAAGACATACAGAAAATGCAAATTTTTTCTCTGAATGCCCATGTTATGTTGAGCAAAGAAATACTCATTTAAATTGTATATCAAATATAGACCTGCAACATCCTGTATCTCTAAATCTTGTATCATTTTGTGATAGTAATATTTCTTATGTAAAAATATGAAATTATTTAATTGTGTTCATAAATACCGATATGTATCACAAACCAGAAGGTTTCATAAATGAGGTGAAATTATGAAAAATTTATTCCAGCTCTTTCCTAAATTAAATACACATTCAATCATTGTTAATAATGTATGTTTATAAATTGCTGTAATTCTCATTTTTCGATTTCTTCCTCTCATTTCCACATTTGTTAACCGGTATTCATTTGTTGTTTTTTTTCTTTTCTCTATTCACTTTTATGTATTTTTTTCTTTTCCCTATAATCCATTCAAATGTGTTACAGTATATATATCATAACTTATTGGTGATATGAAGTTGTTACTACCCGGGTATATATGTATATTAATCAACCTTGTACATGTGGAGAGAGCTTAAATTTAACATTGTCTATGTTTACTCTTTGACCTATGAGAAACGCTTATTTACGTACATTTGTTTCATTGGCTGCAGCTATTTTAAATTGACACCCATGAATCAAAGTAAACTCATTTACATAAAAAAAATTATTAGTTAATCCCTGAAACTGCCTTCCTTGCCAATCAATTTAATAATCCAGTGATCAGTGACGTAAAAACAACCGAATATGAAAGCGGTCGTGTCTCAAATGTTTAATATTGAGCTAGAACCGCACGAGTAAAATTGAATCATTTTCTCAAAAGCAAAGAAACAGTGCGAAAGTAATGATGAGTTTTGAAAAAGATCATCTAGTTATAATATTGTTTCTGTATCAAAAAATTATTATATCAGTCACGTGCAGAGCGTTCAATGAGAGAGAGAGAGAGAGAGAGAGAGAGAGAGAGAGAGATCCTCAACTTTGATTTGTCCCAGCAAGCTAACCGCCACCCCTACCATATCCACCGCAAAAAAACCTATAATTTGAAGTCATGGAGTGGAAAAGTGGTTTGAGGGCTTACTCAACATCCCACAGTGGATTTTAACCCGCGACAAAAGGAACAGCTCTTCATTGTGCGACAAATTTCATTTTATTCGCCCAAACCAAGGATGGTACATGTGGTATGAAAATAAAAAAATAAACATACTGTAGAGCATACATGTGTCCTAACCACTGCGTCACTTGGGGGACGCCATTTCATTTTTACGATAACATATTAATTTCAACAAGATGGGAAGTTTCTCCTTGAAAAAATCTAGTCTCTATATTAATAATTTCTTTCATTTACCCACTCATAAATACAAATAGATATGACAATTCCATGATGCCCGCTAAGGAAAACATTGGAAATGTTAGACTTATTTCGTATATATTTGTGTAAGAACAATTTTTCAAAGATATGACATCTTATTGAAAATAGGCTGAATTGTAAGAAGTGTTCTTCCTACAATATTTAAGAGTCATGTCATATTTTAAATTGCTGTTTGGGAATATTGTTTTATGAAATTGGGAAAAACACTGTCTTTTTAATTTTGGGAATGGAGCTTAATACTAACCCCTATGACCTCTTAAAGATTCCTTAGTTCTGATGATATTTCAGGCAATACACACTATTTACACTTAGTTAGACGACGAAATAAGTACAATATATGTTACTGTATTTGATTCTACAGTAAAGAATTAATGTCAAGGGTACACGTTTGACATTTGTTTCTAATCTGATAATTTTTAGATAACGTAGAGTATAGTCTCAAAAAGATCCAACATACGGCGTGAAACTTTACTCGGGTAGGAAAACCATCCGTCAGATGATATTGTATAGCACATTGATATGATGTACCGTTTGTGATATTATCAGATTATAAATCAGATTTCTTTTTTCCTTCTCTTACAGTTCTTTAAGAAGAAATTTCAATAAACATCTCTGGAGATCCATGCGGTGTTGAGGTGATACAATAAAAGCAGGAAAAGTACCAAGAAAATGAAGTGGCAATCGGTGAAGCTTCCTCTCTTCACGGCGTAAGAAGTAACTGAGGGAGATGGAACATTTGGTCTCCTCCATTAAAGGGAGAGCTATATCTGACAGGTGTTTGTCCGCTCTCTATACTGATTTGCATAAAACTAGGACTGCAGCCATGCCATTGCCTAAATTTACGCGCGTTGCTTCGTTCTTCTAGACTTCGGAATAACCTTCTTCTCGCCTGAAAAACTGAATAGGTGATAACATTTCCTTATTTTTTCAGATAGATATCTTTGCAATCCTAAGATGTAAGAAGTCTTCCACAGCCCCCAAAAAGTTTGAATAAATTAGGGGATGCATTATTGATTCTATGAACAAGAAAAAGATAAATAAAACTTATTATAGTTATACAGAAAAAAAAATCTCCTAATTTTATAGACGGATGAGGATGGAATTCCAAGAGTCAACTTAAAAGCTTGTCCTGCATACTTCTCTCGTGCTCAGAATATATGAAAACCTCCATTTGTAGGATTCATTGTTCTACTTCCTAATTTTATAGAAGGATGAGGATGGAATTCCAAGAGTCAATTAAAAAGCTTGTCCTGCATACTTCTCTCGTGATCAGAATATATGAAAACCTCCATTTGTAGGATTCACTGTACAACTTCCTAACTTCATAGAAGGATGAGGATGGAATTCCAAGAGTCAATTAAAAAGCTTGTCCTGCATACTTCTCTCGTGTTCCGAATATATGAAAACCTCCATTTGTAGGATTCATTGTTCAACTTCCTAACTTCATAGAAGGATGAGGATGGAATTCCAAGAGTCAATTTAAAAGCTTGTCCGGCATATCTCTTTCGTTTTCAGAATATATGAAAACCTCCATTTGTAGGATTCATTGTTCTACTTCCTAACTTCATAGACGGATGAGGATGGAATTCCAAGAGTCAACTTAAAAGCTTGTCCTGCATACTTCTCTCGTGTTCAGAATATACGAAAACCTCCATTTGTAGGATTCATTGTTCAACATCCTAACTTCATAGAAGGATGAGGATGGAATTCCAAAAGTCAATTTAAAAGCTTGTCCGGCATATCTCTTTCGTTTTCAGAATATACGAAAACCTCCATTTGTAGGATTCATTGTTCAACTTCCTAACTTCAAAGAAGGATGAGGATGGAATTCCAAGAGTCAATTTAAAAGCTTGTCCGGCATATCTCTTTCGTTTTCAGAATATACGAAAACCTCCATTTGTAGGATTCATTGTCCAAACTGAATGAACTGGGGGTATCATGAGCAGTTTAACTCCAAATCATCTGCGTTGAAGTAAAGCCTGTAGTGTTGATTTCCTCCTTATTTTGTGCTTCGAACGTATTTTTACTAAGTCCCAATACTTAGTTTTCGAAGGAGAAAAGAAAACACATCATATAAAAATAAAAATAATACCTTAACTACTTAAAAAAAGAAAGTTTAACTCCTTTTTTCCTTGAAGGCTGCGAGACACACTGCACTTCTTTTCCTCTTGAAACATACTTGTTCTGTGCTTCGAAATATAAACTTTCATCAATTATTCAAAGTTTGAAAGAAAAAAAGAAATCATCAATGAAAGAATACAAAATTAAGAATACTACGAAATGATTATTCAACGTCATAAATGGTTAAGGATGCTAGGCCATGATTCCCCCATCAAAGGCTGTTCTGTATTCCCAGAATTTTTACGAACATTAAAGTTCTCTCTCTTTGTCGCATATTTTTATCTTTTTATTTTTTATCTTTGCAATAACAATGAAATATATAGTATAGTACACATAATTTAGATGAGCTGCAGAACTATATATAGCTTAATGCATGATTTAAATAATGTAGAATAGGACAATAAGGCACAAAATCCCATGTGCAATTTACGACGCAAGGATGGGGATAATTTCTCTTTTCAGCATCAAGCAACTACAGCATACTTCACTGGACTTTAAAGGGAATGGAGGTGGGAAAAAATCAGATTGGTTGATTAAACGATGCTTAGAAAACTTGCGCAGTTAATTGCACCTTTATTTCATTTGGGGATCTGTATAATTTATAGATTTAAGGCCAAACTGAAGACAAAATATATAATGCCATAGAGCTACCGTTGTGCAGCTAAATTTTTTTTTAAAACTGCTTCTGAATTATATTCTTTTTATGCAATACATGTGTATTGTGTATGCCAAAGGAGTTATTTAAGAAATAAGGTATCATTATTTGAGTGCTATTGGGATGTAAAACGGGTTGGTCAGGTGATAGAAACCCATAAAATCCGAAGGGCTTTATGGAATCGAAGATTTAATCATGTGCAAACCCGTTTTACATCCCAATAAAACTCAAATAATGATACCTTATTTCTTATATTTACACTTGTGACTTGTTCATACTTTAGTTTAAATTTGCCTGATTGTGACATTTAACGTGTGAAATGCGTTATTTTTTCAGAACCAACGGCATGTATGTACTGAAGGGGCGTCGACCCTTTATAACGTCACTGAGAAATTACGTCGAAGGTTTATTCATACGAACATCTATGACTTCTTGACCCCGCACCTGTATTTATACAGTTATAAAATGCTTGCTTTCAGTAGTGTTATATAAAGGAAAACATTTGCAATTGTAAATATAACGAAATAACCGGTATTGAAAATTAATTCAACCGTTCTGTCCAGGGGTCTGATATAGATAAAATGAAAGATGATATACACCTCATGTATATTTTAAAAAGAGATTTAATCTCCATCGTGTTCTTGTGTCACAATACGTGTTCTTTTTACACATGTAGTAGATGTAGTTCAGATGTTTAAGATGTATATTGTTTACCCCTCTGTACCACTGTCTAGGTTTTAATATCTTTATAAAATGAAATAATTTTGTATTTGATTGGTAACTGGTAACAGTTTGTTAATATTACGTCCATGTAACGCCATGTTCTGCAATAAAGTTGCAATTTCTTTTGATCTTATTTTTACTTTTAAATAATAAAATCTACATCCTACTGATAGTTACAATTTAACATCATTAGTTCCAAAATTGAACAGAAGGAAATATTCCACACTAGGACACATAATTGAAACAATTTGTGCAAATTACTGATGTTTTTGGCCTTTACTTATATATTGTTTTTGTAAAACATTGCTAGAGTCGCCCACATGACAGAGGATTAGAGGGTTGGAATCCGACTTGGTTAGGTGAAAGCCGGGACTTCGATTGAAAAATATTAATAAATCGTAATCCCAAGAGGCAGTATGTGCTGGTACGATGAATATCCTTCACTGCATAAGGATTTTCAGTGCCGAGTCTAAGCCATATAACACCTTACCCCAGTACATTTACCAAGAAATAAAAGGAGAGAAGTGTGAGCCAATGCACACTAGCTATCACGTCAACACACACATTTTTAATTACGAGAAAATTATTAGATGACATCAGATTTATATCCGAAGCTTCGGAGCGGGGGACTCCACGTGAGAAAACAATTTTCAAAGGAGATAAAGTATAATCAATCAACAATTAATCAAGTTGAACATACTCAGTAACCATTTATTGTCTACAAATATAGGCCATTCGTCATAAAATATCCTTTAATTCATATGCAATTTAGAATAAAGAATATGTGAAAGTATCATTTAAAATTTTATTGATACATTTCAATTGTGTAGACAGAACGGCAAAAGAATTATGTGTCTTATTATTGGGTCCAAGGTCTGATCAAAAAGTAAAGAAGGATGTGTAGAATGAGACATACAAATGTATAAAACAAAGAAAATCTTTCTATCTGATGAATAGATGTTGAAGCGACGGACAAACGTACAGAAGAGCATCAAGATCACTTTTTGAGAGGAGGAAGCAGGGTGTATAATGATGAAAGGGAAGAAAGGGCGGGAATATTTACTGAGATCCTGTGTAATTGGAGGGATAGGTTCAGGGGCGTAGCATCGTTTTTAGAAGTGGGGGGCCAACCTGAGAAAAATTTTTTTTTTACTTAAATGAAAAAGTTGACAAGCAAAAAAAAAAAAACAAAACTAGAGGTATTGTGAGCGATGAGCTCACTAAATGATACCCCCCGCCTCCCATATGGTTATAACTGGTGAAAAAGTCCATGTTTTCCTGTGGCCGGGAAACCCAAAATATGTGTCGGATCAAAAAGTAAAATAGGAGGTGCACAATGGCAATATGTAATAAAGATTCTGTGAAAGTTTCATCAAATTTCATTCAGTGGTATGAGAGGAGTTGCGGATATATCACTTATAAGAGATGGGTACCCAAAAGCGTAACAGACGGACGGACGGACGGACGGAATTAACGATTACTATATACCCTCCCGCTTTTCAAGCGGGGGGTATAACAAAACAAAACAAAAGGAAAAATTAAAAGTCGCCCCAAGTCGAAAATCCTATCTCGGGGGGGGGGGGGGGGGGGGGGGGGGG
>PRKT01001881.1:23325-45278 GCA_003671525.1 Saccostrea glomerata | reverse complement strand
ATCAACATTGATGAAATTGAAATATTTTACATAGACTGCTTACTTATGCCAATCGGTTCAGTGTATGGCTTCTATAACTATAATCTACTCCGTGAGGTCAGCACAGTTTGTTCAAAATGTGTTACTTAAACTATGTACCATGTATGTGAAGCTGCTCAAGTAAATTGTTTATTAATCATGAACTCCAAATTTTGTTATATTAAATGTTACATAAGAAGACTGTGAGCCTATCCCAGCTTTTAACTCAAATTACAAAACTTTAAATAATTGTATATAATATATTCTTTTGACACCTTGTCACTAATCCTGGCAATGAATGACATTTTCACTTAGCTTAAGTTTTTTCTGTGTTCCTTAAGTGGTTCAAGCAACAAGAACAAGCTTCACAAAAAGCATTAATTTTTGTCAAAGTGTGTAATTTGTTGAATACAAAAAAGTTGTGAATATAAATGAGATATCTTTAATTTTCCTTCCTTGATTGCTTTATAAGAGTTGTTGTGTGGTGTACTTTAACAATCCATGGTGCAGTTTTTCGATAAAACATTTTTTGTCATCAAGTACATTGAAACAAAATGACAATTGAACATACTCACAGAGAAGAAAATCGAACATTCTTAGTCCTGTATCTTTCATGATTCGTTCAACTAAGGTGAATATGATTTTCAAAACATTACAGAAAAATAAATGAAACATCTATTTCAAGAAAAAAAAATGCTTAGAACAGAACCAATGGAATAGCTTAGATTTTTTCCTTCTCATCTTTTATTTTTTTTTATTTTAATTAGGGGCCTAATGAATTTCCTGAAATAACAGCTGTAATCAATGGTATCAACTGACACAACAAATCAAGCATTTTTCACAGACACTGATCGTTGAGAATAGTCATCCGGAATTAGATTATATATTGAAGCGCAGGCTATTTTTTTCTTCAAGAGGATTTTTAAATGTTATGAAAATCAAAGTTATATTTATCTATTGTAGATCTACTTTATTTTTTTTATATATATAAGTCGGTAATACAAATCAAAGAACTGGGCAAAGAGCCATAGATCCCTTACCGACAACAGACCAACTAAAGATTTAAAAGGAAATCCCTTGTTTCTATTTTTAGATAAACAACTTATACCTTTTAAATTTGTAATTTAATTCGTGGTTTAGTGAAATTTATTTTTAAAGGTGCAAATATTTCAAATGACAATCGATTTACCTTTTCATTAATCCAATTTTGACATAAAAGATTTCGAAAATCAATTGATATAAGACAAGTAGTCATAAATTTGAAAAATAATGAAGAGAAAAGTTTATTAGAACTCTTCTTCATGAGGTACTTTCTAAGAGTAATGTGTTTATTATAATGTTTTGAAGATATGTATATCACAACAAACATGATAAATAAAACATACAAAAGATACACAAAGAAAAAAATTATCTAAAAAACGGAAATATGGAGCTCAATTACAATATTTACATTTCAGCAGTCAAACTACTTCGCCAACGATTCAATGATGACTTTGAAAGCAAATTATTTTTTAAATGATTCAAAATACAATACTCTCCAACTCCACTGCTAGGGGATAATTACTTAAAAGTTCATTGTATTAAACAAATGATAAAAGAAATTTGAAATGCAAAACCTTCTATTTATTGCTATTAATGACCTATTTTGACGCTTAAACATAAATTGTAAGAAAACAAGATGTGTTTGTGAAACACCATGCGCCGGGCTGCAACAAAATTAAAAATAACATATTTTTAGCATATACCTCACAGTCTAGGTCACAAGGTTATTGATCTTGGTGTCATTTGAAAGAATTGATTAGTGAAGAATGCATACAAAGTATGAAGTCTCTATCTCTCATGGTTCAAAAGTTATGGTGAAGATTCAAAAAAGCTATTTTTAGCATATTGTACACAGTCAAGGTCACAAAGTCAATGAACTTAGTGTCATGTGAAAGGGCTTTATTAGTAGAGAATGCATGCCAGATATTAATTCTCTATCTTTTTTCGTTCAAAAGTTATGGCGACTGTTAAAATTTGCCGACAAAAATATATTTAGCATAGAGGTTACAGTCAAGGTCACAAAGTCATTGACCAAGGTGTCATTAAAAAGAACTTAATCAGTGGTGTATGCATACCAAATATGAAGTCTCTATCTCTCATGGTTCAAAAGTTATGGTGAAGGTTAAAGTTTGCAGAAAAAAATTATTTTTAGCATATAGTTCACAGTCAAGGTCAAAAGGACATTGACATTGGTGTCATTGAAAGAGCTTAATAAATGGAGTCTGCTAATTAGATACGAAGTCTCTTTTATTCATGGTTCAAAAGTTATGGCGAAGGTTAAAGTTTGCAGACAAACAGACAGGACAAAAACAATATACGCCTCAGATCTTTCGATCCGGGCGCATAAAAAACTGCTTTCTTGTTTCTGCGTTGAAAAGTAATACAAATAATTACTACATGTCAAAATATTTAATTTTTGTTGTAAATGTCAACTGGATTTTTTATGCGCCTGGATCGATAGATCCGAGGCATATATTGTTTTTGTCATGTCTGTTTGTATGTTTGTCAGTTTATCCGTTTGTCTGGTTTTCTGTCTGTCTGTTGTCATCTTTAACCTTCGCCATAACTTCTGAACCATGAGAGATAGAGACTTCATATTTAGTATGCATACTCTACAAATCAAGCGCTTTCAAATGACACCAAGTGCAATGACGTTGTGCCCTAACTGTCACCCATATGCTTAGAATAGCTTTTTCGAACTTTCGCCATGACTTTTTAACCATGAGAGATAGATACTTCATAATTGGTATGCATTTTTCAACAATAAAGTTATTTCAAATGACACCAAGGACGGTCATGACCTTGTGACCTTGCCTGACCTATATGCTAAAAAAGCTCTCTAGAACTTTCGCCATAAGTTTCGAATTATTAGAGATAGTGATTTAATATTTTGCTTGCATACTTCACTAATGAAGTTCTTTCATATGAAACCAAGTTCAATGACATTGTGACCTTCACTGTGACTTACCTGCTAAAAAATTGTTTTTTTTTAACTTTGTTGCCGCCGGACGCATAGTGTTTCACAAACACATCGTGTTTCATTTAACATTCATAAGAATCTTTTTAGATATAAATGTGAAACCTTTATCACTTCATATAAGATAAACGGTATTTTACACAGCTAGATATTATTCCATTTATTAACAACATAACTTAGGGTATGATGCTTAATTTTGTTTTTCAACACCACTGATGAAAAGTTAGAATACATTTACTTAAAATCGACTATAATCAGATAATAAGGATACGTAAATTGTATTTATCTTGGTGTTTGTTAACATTTAAAAGAATAGGATATTCCGGGGGCAAATGAAATGATTATATAAGAGATTCAAAAAAGAAAACTAAAACTGTCGACATTATACCATGACCGATATATCATAGACAAAAATTGACAAATAGAAAAAGGTTTTCCCAAATAAAAAATACAAAATATATTCTCGTACACACAAAAAATAAAAGTACATGAAACAGACACCTGAAAAATGCTTTTGAAAATTGATCTTCTCAAATATATACAAAGCACATTATATTTTGAATACTAGTAGTACTGTAAATGTCCAATAATTTCTGATTTTTATGACAACCTTTCTGATAATATGCTCATGGTTTAAATAATTTGTATTACTTGTATATGTACATCTATCAATAACATCTACAACTTAATGATTCTACTGGAGTTTACGCATCTACGGGTTTTAGCAAATTTGATAACTTAACATTTACAAGATCATCATTTTCATCACCTCAAATGCTCAATAAACACCAATATATTTTTGATATCGTTCGGGAGTCTCTCTTATGATATATTGTCTTTGATGATGACAACAATGGAACTCTGACGCTGGTTATGGAAGGCGTGAGTAACCGCCATCTGGACGGCATATGAGGCCCAAGCACTGTCCAGAAAACATTCACAACACTTTTCTACTTTCATTGATAAATTTAACTATTTCTTCAGCCTCCCATTTTCCTGGAGTTGAATCTTTATCCTTGAGCCACGCCTTGATGTTCAAACTTTCTAATTTTTGGTACAAAGTATGAAATATTCACAGAGAGTCTTCTTCAGAATAAGACACAAATACATCATAAATGTAATTGTTTTCTTTGTTTTGCAAATTTACACCCTTCCATGTTTTTAAGTCGCAGTATAACATATACCACGTGTATACGGTATCTTCGTAAAGCAGCTACTATCATATGTACAGACAAAGTAATCAAAATCAACACCACAGAGAAAATAAGCCATTGTTTAGATTGGCATTCTTTTTCAAATTTTCTCCAGATTTGTTCATTATAAAATAAGTTGTGGATAGGAAATCGACTTCCTGTGCGTAACGTTTTATCAATATCAGAAAATACATGTTCATGACTTCTCATCCATCGCAAAGACTGAATTGCTGAACAGGTACAAGAGATCGGATTTCCTTCTATGTAAATTGATATTGTACTTAATGTTTCAATGATATTTTGGTCATTATTTGAGAACTCAGATATCAAATTGTATCGCAAGTGCAGATATTTCAAATGCTGCATATATTCGAAGGTGTCAGGAATGTAAGAAAAGTTGTTATTTCAAGGTTTATTATTATCAATAAATGATGCTGGTCTTTCAAAAGAGAGAAAGGTATATAATTCAATGTGTTTCTTGAAAAATCGATTGAAGATTAATTTTTTAGATTTCTAAATATATTTTTCGAATTTGATTTTTCATTGTAATCTAGATTCATTCCAGTCGCATATAAGTTCTGAATTCCTCGAGAATGCTGTAATAAATCTGAGTGTACTTTTTCAAAGCTATTACCAGATATGTCAAGAGTTTTTAGTGAGGGCAAATCAAATTGGTCGACGTATGCCAGTGGGAAATTTGTTTCTTTGATGTGCAATTCTTGTAATCTTTCACCGATAGGTTTGAAACTAGGTGTCCATCCTTTTACTTTGTGGATATAATTTTTTGAAATATCAAGAAGTTCCAGACTTTTCGACAGTGTTGTATTTATAGAGAATATTGACCTCTTATATTGTTAGATATTCAAGTGGTTTTTCATGGTTATTGGGCTATTGCAGCACACATTTACATCCTAATTTTGGGTGATGATAACACAGTAAGTATGTATGACGTATTCATATCATGCAGATGATTTTCACTTAAATCTAAATACTGTTGGCAATTCAATACAGTTGTATTGACAATATAAATGTTGATATAGTTAATGTTATTACCTCTAAAGATAAGGTACAGACACATACATTGTTAAGATATTTTGACACCACTGATCAAAAACTATGATACCAGTTTCAAGATCTTTACTGTTTTCATCAATAAAAATTTTACTAATATTGCAACACTGGAAACATTTTAGAGAGCGCAACGCCGGAGTAGTGTAACATTTCCCACCAAAGTCAATTGTTACCTCTTCTGTTAGATAAGGAACAAAACAGATCTTCAGTGATGTCATAAAACACGTGACTATGATAAAACATATCAAGGTATGAATTTTGGAGCGCCGAAGTCCTAAAATGATGTATCTGTTACGCTAAAATGATTCAAAATATAAAACTATAATTCAGATAAGTTTGTTAAGTTTTCAAATGGTGCTGTAAATGAAAATACGCTGAAAATGTCGATATGAAGACTCGACAGAGACTGAATTGCAGAAAGGGCAACATCCGGTTAACCACTTGACTGGAAATTATTCTGATCAAGTCAAAGGAACTTGAGGTTGTGTATGTAGGAGAAAGCTTCAACTTCTGTTCCCTTTTTATCCCTCACAACTCGAAAGATCTAGACTGTATAAACCAGAAAGTCTATGAAAGGTCTTATTTTCGATGTTTGTAATTCTGTTATGATTAAGGAATATAGATGACACAACTGAAAAACGAATAAGATTTTCCAACGTCTTTTCTGTTAAAGTAGAAAATTTATTAAATGACAAATCCAAAGTCACATAGCGGTTTCGTAACTTTTGTGGTATTTTCTTAGGGATTCTGTCTATATTAAGTCCACTACAGTTCCATAGAATTCCAAGGTTTCCACATTCGTCTGTGTATGGCGCTGTCGGACAAGAGTATGAAATAACAGTCAGACTACAAACTGCAAAAGAATGGTTCAAACTATCATCAAGAGTTCTCTTTTTTACTCTTAAGTAGATATTGTATAAAGAATATAAAATGATTCTTAAATACATTTTCATCTTTTGTATTTTTGATTATCAAAGCAATAAAAACACAATATTGTTTTGATAGTCAGTCTTCTAGATTTTAAAAAGTAATTAAGCAACAAGATTTATTACCCTGATCTCAGAATTGTAATTGCACTCATTTGTAGTTTATTCAAATTGTAATTTCAAAATAAAACATGCAAATGAAATGCAAATATCCCAAAAAGTTACAAATACGAGTATAATTTTTATTAGAGAATATAACCCTTATACAAAATGTTTTACTACGTACCCCTAGTTTAAAGAGGCAAAAGTTCCAACAAGGTAATACCCTCCCTACCTTGGACAGCCGTGAGTGTAATTCAAAAATAATTTCAGCCACCTACATGGGTTGTATCAGCTACGTTTCAAACATTATATTAAGATAGTACATATTGGGGTGGGAGATATATTTTCATATAAAATAAGATTTAGTTACTGTACGAACTGTGGTTACAAATAACGTAAATCTGCCGAAGGAACGTCCCATTCAACTTATCAGTGCTTAGGGCTTATAAACGGGTGTGACAAATCAACAGGGATAACAACCTCCTCCATTGCACCCTCCCTTTTGACTTTTCTGGGGGTTTGTGCTTTATGCCCTTTTCACCGATTTGTATTGTTGGTAGACTTCTTCGCCATTGTCACCTTTTTCATTAAAGCTGAACACGATTCGTAAAAGGAATTTGTCCGCCATTTTTCTTTCCGAGTCTTGCTACTCTTCAGACCCCTTTAAATAGGGCAGAACTTAGTCACTCTTCATTGTAATCAGTCGACACCGGTGTAGACGGACGTATGATATACAGAACTCGGTGGCGAGAATAATAACGTAATACTTCGTCTAATGCAGGAAAGTAAGATACCAAATAAATTTACAATTATAGTTGTATAAGTCAGTGCAGTATACAAACAACACAGATAAACGTAACTGCAATAAAATATAAACAAAGGTAATGCAAGATAACCAGTACGAACACGGGTCGCCATTCAACGCCGATACCCGTGACAATAAAGCAGTCAGGTGTAACGAATGCGACGAGTATACCCTAGTATTGAAGTATCGTAAATAATGCTATCGAAAATGGCGTATGCCTATTTACGAGTCGTGTTCAGCTTAAAGTTCATTGAAACAAATCTTACATTACAATTCAACATACTCACAGAGAAGAAACCTGCAGTCCAGGTGAATAGGATTCACATTACCTGGATAAGAATAAATGAACCCTTACTTAAATCAACTATAATAATGATTATATTTAGTGCTTACAACACGCAACGTCTCAAAGCATCTGAGCACAAGTCAATAGGTTTTAAATAAGCGGTATTATCTAAATACCAACTTCCTATTCGTATTGACGTTACGCTCAATTAATTTGCTTCTGCACGCTCTGATCTTTCGACTATTGGCTAAATTGTTTCCTGACTGACTTTTGGAGTAAACATGAATTTTAAAGAAAATTATTTTGTCACCTTTTCCGGTTTTGTAAAGGACTTTTATTACAATAGATGAACTTTTAACTTCTTTTGTGTTTGTTTCACAATTCTTAGATGGCAGTGACAAGCAGACTAACGCGTACATAAACAGTTTTTAAGTGCTTAGATAAACCCTTTTTAAGGTCAAGATCTAGTAAATGAAAGGTGCCTACAGATTTATAAAATTTGAGAAATAAATTCCTTTAGTGATGCTTTACAACTTTAGCTTGGTCTAATAAGGTGTTTCGGGGCATAATTTGTAGGTAAACAAGATGAAAAACTGTATTTTGAACTGTCATTTTCAATGAAAAATTAAGAAAACCAGTCATAAATATGGGAGTTTTTTTCATATTCGACAAAGGAAATGTATCCAGATTGCCTACAGTCTATCAGAAAACGGTAATTAGTACGTTCATGGCCTTTCCTTTAAATCAGTATCAAATTTAATATTGTTTTCCGGTTTACTTTTCATATGATTTGAAATTGAATGTCATGAAAATACCCAATTTTCTACATAATTCTACTAAAGCCGTAAAGTACGGGGAAAAAAAAGTTGAAATTGATTATGACGTCATAATGGATCTAGCACCAAAAAGTTAGTCTACAGTTATTTACTAGATCTTGACCTTAAGATAGGCAATAGATAAGGTAAACTTTTCATCAAAATATAATATACATGATAGTCGAGGAAATGAAAAATTTCAATGTAAATGATATGCCATACTTTCAGTCGTCTCATGAAAAAGTGTCAAACTCTTTTTTAACAAAAAAAAATTATCAGAATATTGGAAATGGAATCCAAATTTAAAATGTTAAAATGAGGAGAATTAAACCAACGGCTGCAAATATTTCAGCAATAAAAAAATCCAATGCCAACATTTCAAAGAATCAGTCGATTACGTCACTGTATTTGACATTTGACCTCCTTATATGACCTTGCCTTTCATTGCACAAAAGCTATGGCGGTCCCTCAGTAATACGTCCAAATATCTGGGGTTGTAACATAAAGGCTACTTAAGTCTAAGACCGTGCTTAAGTAGGACTTAAGTACAGTCTAAAACTTAAGACCGTAACTAGAAGCGTACTAAGATTTGGCAATCTTAGAAAACCTAGGCTGCCAGTAGAGGTGACTTAAGTATATCTTTACTTTCTAATACATATATTTAGAATTATTTAATGTTGACTTTCGATGTTAAAACATTCCTCTATTCATATTATGCATTAAAGAAAATAGTTATCTCTATTTGACGCTGATTTAAGAATTTTATTTTTTCTTGGGGGGGGGGGGGTATTTTAGGGACACGTCTAAAATAAGTAGGACATCGGCTAGAGAAATAAATTGAACACAGTAATAAACCATGGATCTGTATAATCACTTTGAAAATATGAGTTGAAATAATTTTTTTTTGAATCAGAAAATAAAGGGGATGATGACTACATGTAATACAGTATTAAAAAGTATCTGTAAAGTAGAATAAATGTAGAACGCGACAAGCGCGGATTTAAACAGGGATCATTTCGTAAAAACAAAATGTTCCTTTTTGGGAAATATGGAAGTTTGTTGTTTGGGATATTTTGGAACTTGTTTTGGGGTTTTTATATTATTTTTGTCTGGTTACTGGATCTGGATGTAAACTCCCGGAATCGTTCGCTTTTCCGCATGTGAGAGGTTTTAAGGGCCAGGGAAAAAACTTTCCTTCAATTCCCTGGTCCTGACAAGACAAAGTTCATCCGGTTTTCAATGTACCAGTTTGCATCTTATCTCCCTCGGATTTATTTATTCTCTTTCTGCATGTCCAGTGCATTACAGATTATGGGGAGTGGCGATGTTACCTGTATAAATGCAACCAGAAAGAGACAAAATCCAGCGTTCCACTCTTTATTAAATTAAACAATCCATTTTAATATCTATAATTACATAAATAATTTTACACAAGACATTAAACATTATTATAAATATAAATACCTATGATATAAAACATTTAACCTGTAAATAAAATTAGCCATGTGAACATTTAATAATTTTTACCAAAACGCGCGCAAGTCTACAAGATAATCTTACCTGTATAAATGCAACCAGAAAGAGACAAAATCCAGCATTCCACTGCCGAATTGTCTCACTGAGCTACATTTATACCCCTGTGCGTGCCCTGCATATTTAAGTATTTCTTTTAAATTTGCAAAAATTATTTTTAATCTGAATTTGAATTTGTATCTACTTTTATTCTGACCTTCAGTACTTTTTATTTTTCTAATGCACTTTTAAGATAATTACCAATCTTTTGCATAATCTTGAAATATTATTTTCTGTCAATAATTTATTCATACACCTGAACTCTGATCACCCCCAATCTCCTTGGTTGCTTCTTCCTCCTGACCAAATACATCTTCCGATAAACAAGTAAACAACCGCATTCAAATGAATGGTATGTTCTGGGAATCGTTCAGGTTAAAAGGTCATCTTAGTGATTCAGACGCATTTGTGATCTGTCTAATAAGCTGAATAGTGCGGATTCACAGAAATGCATTACAATCTTGTTTTAGTGCAATTTTTGCTATGATAATCACAACAGTTCGAGAGAGAGTGAGAGAGAGAGAAATTTGTTGATAAGTGGAGACATAAGAAAAAATATCCCGATTTTTTTTTTGTATCCTTGATTAACTTGCAAATGAGTATATCATAAAACTAATGCAGTTTTTGCTTCTGACATGCATGGCCTGATCGAACTTTTAAGTTTCAATTTCAAGTGGATATTAGGTGGTCGATTATCTTGTCTTGTGTGCGATAATACCAGGGTAAGTGAACATTTGTCAAAACAAAAGAGTTACAAAAGGTAAACTGAAAACATCTCAGGTGATAAAACAATAGTCATACATTTACAATGAAGCACAAATCGCCACTTTCTGATCGTTTAGTATTTGTTTTCAAACATTCCGAATAATTTATATAACACAATTATAATTTCAATACGAAATATAATCTAACATAACTTAAACTGATAGGTAAGGACGTTAACTTAAATATGTATTTAATTAAACCCCTAACTGAATCACTTTTAGCAATATATCCATATAAAATCAAAAACAATAGGTTGACTCATGAAATATTTTTGACATAAGTTTGACTTAGCTAGGACATAGCTTAGTTCGCTTTATGTTGCGGTTTAAAACATACTTAAGTAGTACTTAGATAGGTCCTAAGATTGTGCCTAAAACGTACTTAGGATCCTACTTAAGTCAGAAACTTAGCAAGCTTTATGTTACGAGCCCCTGGTCTTTACAATACATAGTTCAGAAGTTACTTTTCATTAAAAAACCTTCTGTCATATGGCATGTCGATGTCATAAACACAATACATAATGTAGGTTCTCAAACAATAAACATATAGAATTTCTTCAATTCAGAAAAAAGGAGAATGTGACAGCTTTTTATTTTTTCACAAAGATCCTTCATCATTGACATTATCGCGACACAAGTAACATGACATAAAGTAAATGAGTTAAAGCACGAAAAAAACAATACCTGGGGGGGAATTGATCCACATGTTTATCCTATTTTGGTGAAGGTCAGACGACCTTTTTTGATAAAGATTCCCCCAAAGTTCGTGCAAATAGTATCAGAGATAGAAACACTCCATTAGAGATAAAAAAAAAACAGTCTAGGGGATTTCGTCATGGCCTTTTTGATAGGTAATTATCGTTCTATGTGGAAAAAAGACACACTTAAAAAAAATACAGGTCATGAAAGTCCTGGTGAAATTGCTGTGGAATATATAAAATCTACCCAAACTTCTACTCTTAGATTGTAAAAACGGAATAAAAATGGATTTAATTTCAAAGTTACAATACCGTAATCAAAGACTGCTGAAGTAGTATTTGATTTTTGGAAATTCCCAAATATCTGGTTGTTTTTAAAAAATTACCTCCTAAATGTGTTAGATACACTCGACTGAGTAAGCCTAGGGTTATCCTGTTTTAATGTAGATGATCTTCCGCTTTGTTTATCGGTAAAATTAAGTGCAATGGAAAAATTGTGTCGTAGAAATTTTCATAAGTTCAATAAAAATTGGATAGCATAAGAAAGCATTTTTTTCTTAGTATCTATTTCTTTTTTTAGGGAGGGGGGGTTTCAATTATAATGCTCTTAATTGCTTAACTTTCTTATTGATTTTTACCTGCCATCATAAACTTAATTAAATGCCACACACAAGTGACAAGGAAAAAGGACGACTAGGAGTTTTAAAATTGAACAGGGTTTTACACTCCTGGGCACATTTTGCCATTGCATTTTTGTACAATCTTTACAAAGAACTATATATGATGAGTACATTTTGACACCCTTAAAGTCAATATCTAGAATAGTATTCTTATATGTATAATTGATTTTTATTTTCTAGAAGAAAATATATTTGAAATATTTTACATTTATATGCACTCACGGGCTATAAATGACTTCAGAAATGAATCTATTTTTGCAACCCAACCAATTTAAGATCAAAATGCGTCTTTTCTTAAAGGTTTTACTTATGGAAAACATAGAATACAACTTGAAACACACAAAAAAATTTGTCCGTAATTAGTCTTGTTTTGATACATCTCTGCTAAAAAAAAATTAACTTTGTTTAAGTCTGCGCTTAATATTTTTTGGAAGTAAAACTACTTGAAAACAATTAAGTGATTTATGTGACCCGGGAAAACGGGAAATTAATGCTTTCATATTTCTAAATAAATAACATTTTAATCAAATTGAAAATTACCAATAAAAAACTACATGAACAGCTGTGCAAATTAAAGCTTTTTATAAAGTAAAATTAAAAAATATTCAAGGTGTGGTTTTAGCTTTAATCATGTCCTAAAAATTAAATGTTTTTAAAAAGATTTGAAACTAGCTTAAGTATTTGTCGAGTTTCTTGCTTTTATATATCAGAAAAGACAATGCCATTTTGGAAATATGACGTCATTAATTTGTTACATTTCTCTACTTAAAGCAGAAAAAGCCTCAAAACGACTCATTTTAAGGGTAATTTTCCTTCAGAAAATAGTGTCCACAGCAGTCGCCCACTTTCCTTTTTGATTTTTTTTCGTTTTGGATACGATGTGCAAAATTCAATCAAAAACCACATAAAAAATTATGCAATGCCTGTGGACAATTCTATCTGAAAGAAAATTCCATTGAAAATTGGTGTCTTCTGCAACTTTACATGTATAAATGTATGTGAGAAAAATAGTGTGTATAATTTTTCTGCATGGAATGTCAATAACTATTATAATAAAACATTTATAAAGCGCCATATATATAAAAACTCTAAGGCACTGAACAAGCATTATATGTAAAACAAATAAAACTTAAAATTTACAGCAGTCATAATCGAAAGTTATAAGATAAATATATATAAAAATTTAGTGTCTAATATCCATAAAAGCACTAAAAAGATGATAAAAATTTAAAATACAGTTTCCAAAATATAATAAAAGGCTTAGATACCCAATTCATAAGTCATATGCCTTTTTAAAAAGAAAGTTTTTAAGCTTTTTCTTAAAATTTCCAATTGAGTCCCACTTTCTTAAATACAAAGGCAGAAAGTATGAGGTTTCATCTTTTATTTCCATTACATTTTAACCGTTCACGGTAGCTTAGTGGTAGAGCGTTTGCTTCGTGATCGGAAGGCCTGGGTTCGATTCTCGTTCGCGGCGCCGCATCAAACCTAAGACGTAAATATAGGTAGTGACTGTTCCTTCGCCAAGGGAACGGCACCAGAAGTGAAAGTTACGGGTCTCTCGGATATGACTTTAAAACGGAGGTCCCGTGTCACGGTAGGCGCTGACATGATAAAGAACCCTCACTGCTCAATGGCCCTGAGTGCCAAACATAGGTCTAAATTTGTGGCCCTTCACTGGCATACGGTGACGTCTCCATATCAGTGAAAAATTCTCGAGAGGGGCGTAAATTAATATACAATCAATCAATCAACCATTTCATTTTTAAGAAGATCACAGGACAAGATTTGTAATGAATCCATACCTTGATTTAAAATATTCATTTTTAGGGGCCATTTAAGACACTTATCATATATTGCTCTTTTGAAATAAATTCGTAGTGTTATAAATTCTAATTTTTGGCAATGTCAAATAGGCGTGGGATTTTTTTTTAAATTTAGATTTTAATTTTTTTTGACAAAATACTAGTATCTATAAGAAAAAGTTTAAATCTGTTTGTTAGTCTTATATGTCCCAAAAATGCAATGTTTATAACTTGAAAAAAACTAACTAAATCTTGTTCTGTTGTATTATATTTCATGTTCCTTAAAATAGTGATTTTTATAGCAAAAATACCTCTCATATTAATAATATCACATACTATCACATAATATCACATACGTGTCTTTGTGTAGGGAACACTGATAACGTCTGTCGTTAGCAAACAAAATCCGAAATAATATACGGTAGTATCTATTCCAACTGTTTTTTTTTCTATTCTACTACGGTTATTGCCGAGATCAAAGAAATGCCGTGGACATTATTCTCCAATAAATCACGAACGTCATCAAATAATTATCAGAATATAGAAACACGTATCAAACCTGTGCAGTTGAAATATATATTTTGACTCAGATTTAAATACTTTTTAAACCACATTGATACGTCGTCTTTCGCAGTCTAAACACGTGTACATTTCATAAGGAAGCTAATGAATATCGATTTTTATAGCTAAGCGGGGCTGTTCCATGGACCTCCATACGCCATTTTTAAACTCGGTGATTTTAGTGATTAAGCAGAAAAAAAGAAAATTGATTTTGTTATTGTATATTCATAAAAATTAATCAACTTATGTTACAAAGAGATTCTTAATTGATAAAAGGTTAATTTTAATGCGGCGAATGCTCAAATCGTCTGCATTCCGTGGACAGGTAAACAAACAAACTTACACTCTAGTGGTACATACTGTAAATGGAACAGCGTAATCGCAAAAAGGTTACATAATTCGTTTCTCTATAGAGAAACGACCAGTCGTATTTTAGAACAGATAGCAGAATAGAAATTACGTCTTTGCTGTCGTGAATGATGCAGAATAACCTCTCGGTTTTTATCTTTCAAACAACATTTTTCGACCTCAGCGGTTATTCTGCAACATTCATAAAAATGCGGACTTTATTTCTTAAACACAAATGATGTAGAAACCCCTTGCTTGAACAGCTTTGCGTAAGGGAAGCAATTGCAAATGTAAATAAAAAGATATAAATCAGGGAGGCTTCCGCTCCCCACATTACCACGTGACCATTAACGACTTCATTGTTTACTACACAAATTGATAAAGCCTGATGCAAATGATTCTATTGGGCTAGCTAAAAGCATTTTTGTTCGAACTTTTCTACAATTAGTAATTTTATCTCGGACAAAGACATTAGAAATGTAAATATATATATATGTGGTGTATGTGCATATTTGATGCAAAAAAATTGTCCAGTTAATTAAATGTACTTTTAATACTTTATGTATTCTTAATTATTTTAGTTAAGTTAACGTTGTTCTTTATCCATAATTGAAATTTATTTGTTCTCTTTTATCCTTAGAATAAGTATTTCCACAAGCGTGATGAATTTTTCAAGCTTGATGTCTTCCTCTCCGTCCCTGGTAGCGATGATACTCGGGAATTATATATTAATTTCAGATTAATGGTCAGATCTTAGACGGGTGTGTCGTTGAATTTGTGATGCTTACACATACTTTTACCTGAACTTAATTACATTAATTTCAATGAGCTTTTCCCTAACTTTACTACTGTCAGAAAACTTGTTTCATTGGTTCATTTGAAAAAAAAAAAACAACTGGGACATTCCACTACAGCATGTAATATATAACCGCAACCAAATAAAACTACTATGCAAAATCATAAGTGAAACTGTAGTTTACGAATATTTATTTCTAATTCACATCGTTACAATTACTTTTTGACTTACATTTTATTAAAAAAATAATGATAAAATAAATTTAATGTTCAGAATCTTCATTCATTAATCATTAATTGGAACAATTCACTTAACATAATAATAAAAGATAAATTTTTTTCTTATTTCCACGCAAATATTCTCTCGAGTTAATTTTAATTAAAAGAGCATGTATGGCACATGATAACCATATATTGAAAGCCCTGAAGAAGAATTAGAAATTTGAAATCGAAAACATCAGATTTTAAGCATAATTATGTAAACTGTGTATTTTGCAAATGTTTGCAAAATATTTTAGGAATTAAATTTAAGTCAGAGTCAGATTCAAACGCTTTAAAGATTCAAAGTGACATTAAATTATATAATGCAAATATTGCTGTCATCATACCATTAGTCATATAAATCGCAGAATCTGTTTTCTATAGGTTAGGAGACCATCATTACAAAGTCATGGGAGAAAAAGTGACGAAAAATAAAGAAACAGGAAATAAACGAAAAGCGTTACTTCTCTCAATCGCATGCGATCATTCTGCATATTTAAAAAGTCGGGTTCTAAATTCACAGAGGCAGTTGCTAAGCAAACGTAAACAGTTCCGCGAAAATTAAAAAGTCAAGACAACGTCTGCGATTTGTTCATTTGAATTCAGAGGAATATGTAGATAATTTAACTGAGCAGAAAAATTCCTGAAATTTGTAACAAAGGTTATCAACAAAAGTGTCAGCATACTGTAAATATTCTGTTATGAAACAGGACGGGAAATTTCGGAATTATACTCAACGTACATTAGTTTAGTGTTCAATAAATATGTTCGATGTCCGATGACCGATTTGGGTTCAATGTTTAAAAATGTTATATAACATATATTACATGACTTTATTCTCGGGCAGCAATACCAGAATATTTGCCCCTCGGTGACAGGAAAGCCCTGGAGTGTTATGTCGCCCTCTGCCTTCGGCATCGGGCGACATAACACTCCAGGGCTTTCCTATCACCTTTGGGCAAATATTCTGGTATTCTGTCCTCGAAGCCATGTAATATATGTATAATATACAATAGTATGTACGTACATCTTTTAATTAATATTTCTACGACTTCATAATTTCAATCTCCCATTGGTATTTTTGCAGCAATAGGTTTTAGTAAACTTGATAACTTAAACATTATTGAATGATTATTTTTATCTTCTGATGACCACCGTAAATATTCAATGCACCACCATATACTTTTGATATCGTTTGGGAGTCTCTCTAATGGTATTTCGTCTTTCATAATGACAACAATGGATTTCTGACGCTGGTTATGGAAGGCGTGAGTAACCGCCATCTGGACGGCGTATGAGGCCCAACCACTCTCCAGAAAACATTCAGTTATCACAAACAACACTTTTCGACTTTCATTGATACATTTAACTATTTCTTCTGCCTCCCATTCTCCTGGAATAGAATCTTTGTCCTTAAGCCACGCCTTTATATTTAAGCTTTCCAATTTTGGATGAAGATAACGAATAATCCAGGCATAGTCTTCTTCACCATACGACACAAAAACGTCATAGATATAATTATTTTTTCTGCTTCCTAGACTCACATCTTTGCATTTATTTTTAAGTCTCAATATGACGTATACCACATGTACCCGATATTTCCGCATAGTAAAGGAGATAAGAAGTATATAGTTAAAGTCAACACGATAAATACCACAGAGACGATTAGCCAGGTTTCTGTTTGACATTCTAGTTGAAATTTTCTCCAAATTTGATCATTATCAAGTGAATGAGTAATTAAATTTCTACTTCCTGCACATGAGATTCTACCCAAGTCAGCAAAGAGATGCTTATTATTTTTCATCCAGAGTAGAGATTTCAAACTTGAACAACTACAAGAAATTGGATTTCCTTCCAAGTAGAGAGATACATTGTTTAAATTATCAACAAAATTTTGATCATTTTCAGAAAATTCCGATATCAAATTGTTTCGTAAAGAGAGATTTTTCAAAATTTTCAAATACATTAATGAGTCAGGAATATTAAAAAATCGGTTGTGGTCAAGATTTATTTCTTTCAAAGAATCTTTCTGGTCTATGAAAAAAGTTGTTGGAAGTAAATTCAAATTGTTCTCTGCAAAATATAGGTTAGAGAGATTTATCATATTCCTGAATATATTTTCAGAATTTAGAGTAGAAAACTTGAAGCCGACATCGTTGAGAGATAAATTTTGAATACCTAAAGAAGACTGGAATAAATCGGCGTGAACATCAACAAATTTATTACCTGATAGATCAAGAGTCTTTAACGACGGGAAGTCAAATTGATAGACGTTTCCAAGTGGAAAATTAGTTGCCCGGATGTTCAATGCTCTCAAACTTTCACCAACAATTTTATAACGATTTTTTTCTTTCACGTTGTGTAAGCGATTGTTTGAGATATCAAGTTCCTCTAGTTTCTCTGGTAAAGTTAGAGTGATATATACACCAAGTCGATGTGTGTATTGTACTTCATCAGCAAAGCTGTTCTTTGGACAATACGGATCGTTGCAGCAACAATTCAGATATTTCAATTTAGGTGCTGAGAACCAGGAAGCACACACTGAAGCATCCACAACATGAAAATCGTTTTTGCTGAAATCTAATTCCTCTAAACAGTTCCATAATGTTGTGTTATGAATACTCTTTGTTACAGATGCAATGCTGTTTTCAATCAACAATAATTTTCGAACACAGATATTAACAACGTATTCAAGTAAAGTATCATTTAGAATTATCACACTAGTCTCAGTTTTTTTCTTGTTTTTAAAAAGTGTAATGCTATTCATATTTCGATGCTGTAGACATTTTAGAGAGCGTAATGCTGGAGTCACGTCACATTTCCCGCCAAAATTAATGAAGACATCTGTAAGAGAGGGAAAGGAGCAGAACAGATCCTCGGTACCGTCACAATACACGTGATTTTCAAAATTGAAATTAAGTTGTCGAATTTGAGAGCTTTTGAGTCCTAAAAATGACGCATTTGATAAAGTGAAATCACTTTGAATATTAAACTTTATTTCAGACAAATTTGTTAGGTTTTCAAATGGTGTCGTAAATTCAAAATTTTCAAAAATGTCTATTTCCAGGCTACGAAAAGACTGAAGTGCAGAAAGTGCAACATCCGGGTACATGTCTTCGTTTTTAAAATTATTATGATCAATTTTAAGGTACTTGATTGGTAATCGAGAGAAGGCACTTGCTTCTATGCAATTGTTGGTAAGGTGACAATGTGAAATGTCCAAACTACACAAGTCTGTAAATGCATAAAAGGTTTCGTTTTCTATCTTTGTTATGCTATTGTGATTGAGAATCATGGATGTCACAACCGACACATCTGTCAAATTTTCAAAGGTAGCATTGTTTAGAGTAGAAAATCTATTGAAAAACAAATCCAAGGCTACATTGCGGCCATGTAATTGACTGGATATTTCATTTGGTAGTCTTTCTATATTAAGGCCTCTACAGTTCCATAAGATTCCCATGTTTCCACATTGATCTGTATGAGGTCTTGTTTGACATGATTCTTATAACACGACCAAGGTACTGTCTGCAATGGAAGTAAACATTTTCATTGCAATTGATAAAATACCATCATTGTAGTCTTTATACACAAAAAAAATAACAATCAACGATCAAAATTAAACGAGTATATAAGAAAAAGAAATAAAAAAAACATTCATACAGTAAATCGTATTAAAATGGTGAGATTTGCAGTTTGGATGAAACACTTGAAGTTGATTATCATATAATGAAGCCCATTTTTAGAAAGGAAAAAAATCTATCAAACGGTTTAATTCTAATACCTGTAAAAATGATATTCCATAGATATAATAGCCAATCAACTAGATGGTCTTAATAAACACCGAGTAAGCTCGTGTTTGACCGATACATGTGTTTTGTTAACTCTTACACCCCTACTAATGTGTATGGAACCTTTTATTTTTCGGTGTTCTGCCAATCATAAAAACCCCATCAGTTTCGAGTAGCTCTGGCAGTGGCTCTGGCAAGAGTTAGCGAGACTATATCGAGATAGAGTGAATAATTCACGGAAATTTGGCTAGGAAATGACAAGCACGTGACACGGTAAACAGAAAAGTTACGTTACTTTTAAGTCTTCACCACCCTATGATATCTGTAGAAATGTACTTCAATCGATCTCTCTTGAATACATTCAAACTTAAATAAGTTTTCTCTATGATACATTTTTTTGCAGTCATGAATTAACATTTCTTTTGGGATAAATATTTTGCATTGGAACTGAAACTATATTTTTTGGCGTCAAATTAGCAAATGAGACACCAATATGACTTAAACTGACAAATAAGTTGAATGAGAATTGCATTATGGATTACTACAAATTCTAATGGAATTTTACGCTCGAAAAAAAGGAAAATCTAATGGCGATTGAAAAGGGTCAAAGACCATTTTTCCATCCGTTACGTAAATCTGAAAAACATTTTTTATAATTCTATTATTTCATACTCACAATGGCAAACAATTCCTTTGTTAGATCAACGATGGAAGTCTAGGTTTCTCAAAGTCTTACTGCAAAACGATTTGAGTCTGTATTCATTCCTTTATTGTACTATCGGTAAATACAACTATCAGGTAGATTCCGTGGCCAAAACATGTGATTACAAGTATAGTTATGTAAAAGTTTTGTCCATTTAAATGCGTAGGAGATGATGCTCGCTTTCCTTATCCTTGAAGCGCTGCTGCTCTCAACTTGACACAAGCTTCATTTTATTAAGGTCTTCCGCTCAGGCGGAAGACCTTCTACTGATTCTGATGGTTAAGATCATTCCTATTATTAGGGTCTTCCGTCTCCAACGGAAGACCCTTCTATTATTCTATTGTTTCTTTTTCACTTTTATTAGGGTCTTCCGTCTCCAACGGAAGACCCTTCTATTATTCTATTGTTTCTTTTTCACTTTTATTATTTTTTTTTTCTTTACAATTTTTGTGCAGAAGATTTCTCGGAGATGACTAGTCCGATTTACTTGAAATTTTCGGAGAAGGTGTATCTTTATCTAAACCTTATACGTTTTTTTCATTTTTTTGAAATTCACTTCCGGTCGGAAGTTATCGCCCTTTGATCGAAATTTTGAGGACTTCCTTGTCTGTGATGGAACTCAAAAACGGCTTGAGCTAGAGCGCTGAAATTTTCAGTGATGATAGAGGACATATTGCCATGTTGCAACATGGTCAGGATATTTCCCGGAAGTGCCTAGTATGGAAGCTCGGTAGGGGTCAAAATTTAGGACACGAATCATGACTGATTTTTTGAGACATTTTGCATCATATCTTTTAAAGTATAATTATTTTGTTAAAACATACTGAGCAATATTTGTGCAAAATGACAAGATCTTTAATATGATATCAAGAAAAAAGTGCTGACTCATCACATTAGGGGCTGAAAGGGGCCAAAAGATTTTATTTTATAACTCTTTAACAGTCAATATTTTGTTAGACATTACAGAAGCAAAAATGTTAATCTTAACAATCTACAACTGCATATTTTAATTTTTATGTCGTATGTTACATAATAAGGGGCCACTGGGGGCCAGAATGCTAAATCTTTGACGCTTTATATCTCAAAAGTGGAAAATATTTTGATAAGTAATATTGAACAAAAGATGTTCAAAATAATGTTTTAAACAATATGCAACCTTTAGTTTTTCGCTATACGTCCCCTTTAAGGAGTTGAAGGGTTGGCCCCTAAATATTCCCTTTGCTAATAACTCGAAAGCGAAAGAGAATCTCTGAATAGGTGTTGAACAAAAAGTGTTCAAAATCCGGAGAGCTTTAAGATGAGATCAAGAAAAAGGGGCTGGGCACTTAAATTAGGGGCCAAGAGGGGCCAAAAGTATTTAATCGATAACTCTTTAGCAGTCAATATTTTGTAATACATTACAGAAGCAAAAATGTTTATCTCAACAATCTGCAACTATATATTATGATTTACATGTCCTGTGGTGCATAATAAGGGTCCATAAGGGGCCAGAATGCTAAAACTTTGAAGCTTTATATCTCAAAAGTGGGAAATATTTTGATAAGTACTATTGAACAAAAGATGTTGAAAATAAAGTTCTGAACAATATGCAACCTTCAGTTTTTCGCTATACGTCCCCATTAAGGAGTTGAAGGGTTGGCCCCTAAATATTTCTTTTGCTAATAACTCGAAAATGAAAGAGAATCTCTGAATAGGTGTTGAACAAAAAGTGTTCAAAATCCGAAGAGCTTTAAGATGAGA
>PRKT01001881.1:0-20243 GCA_003671525.1 Saccostrea glomerata | reverse complement strand
TTTAAATGAAAATTTGGTGCTGTTTGTTTCCAGACAAAGGCTCAGAAACGACAAAAGCTGGAGCAGAATGTCTACTGCATTTAAATACTAGAAGAATTGAAGTTGTGCACATCGGTTTTTCTTTTTCGATTTCTGCGCTCAAAACGGTGCTAGATAGGGGTCAAAAATGAGAATGCCTAAAAGCGCAAAAATTTACATCTATTTCCTTATGTATCTTTTAAACTAAAAATAATTTGTTAAGACATGTTTCACAAATATTGTGCATAATTTTAAGATCTATCATTTGACATCATTAAAAAGGGGCTGGCCCCTCAAATTAGGGGCCAAGGCCACTCGAAAGTTTTTGCTTTATAACTTAAAAACGGTAAATATTTCGATATGATTATCAATTTGAAATGGGTTCTTTAGCATCTTATTGATCTCATGAAAACGTTATTTTGTTCTAGTCATGTTTTATTAGATGAGTAGAAAACTTTATAGTCCATGTACAGATAAGTGATTTTATACTGCAAGTGAAGAAGAATTCTATATGCGTACGCGTATAACACGTATGACTGAAATTAACTGGATAAGAATAATATACCTAGCTAAATTGAATGTTAAACTTTGTTGAAATAAGATTTTTAACGTATTCTCTAGCTGGATGTCATACAAATTATTCAGAGACAACTTTCTCCCCGTGTTTAGTGTAAAGAACAAGACGGGAGAGAGGAAAAAATATTTTTAAATATTAATATTCAATGTAGCATTATTTATTTTTAAAAAAATTCAAGCTTAAGATAATTAACTGTCATTCAATTCATGCATCGTGAATTTTCCTCGGACCCTGAAAGTTTCGTGTGTACAGTGTGCGTGTTTTGTGTGTACAGTTATCACATGGTTATGAAACCCGTTTATCGATCGCGCATTGAACTGTATACATTCGTGAGGTCAACATTACCGCTCTTTGAAACAAGAAAACTTACATCAAATCAATATCATAGACAGAAAATGAAAATCGGACTTGAATTTATTCTATGTTTCATTTCTTTTTAGAAAAGATTAATAAACCTGATGCCTAGGATTGATATATATCATGTATATATTTTGATCTATTTGGTTGTGAATGATGGAAATATCAAAGTTTTTGGGAGGGGTGGTCCTGTACATGTACCTACTGGAAGAGTTTATCGCAAAAACAATTACAGTTTGAAAATATTTAATTACATTTAGAGAACTAATGAATCAATATTTAAGAAAAGTTAATCCATTTATTTGAAAAATTACTAAAACATGCTCGCCGAATTAGTCAAGGTCTATTTTCTATATATTCTATGATTGTACTATTTGTCTATCCTCGATCTCATACTCACGCATGCTATAATTGGTTTTTATCATTGTTTACATATCTCTGTATACAATTGTCATTGTGAAGAGATTAATAAATTTAGCTCAGACACCAGGATGAGCATTGTCTACTCATACATTCACCTCTGTCGTTGGCTCGCGTAAATCACAGTGATAAACACGAGAAATAGTGCGTCTGTTTTAACATTATAAATCACTTTCTATGCTTTTGTCTCTGAGATAATTTTTTACTAAATCAATCCAGAACTATTAATTTAATTTGAAACAATCCTGCAAATATCACGTTTTATATGTTATGCCAAAAATTTTGACGTGAGCCCATTGATGTGTCTGAGAGAGGAACGAACGACAACTCTGCATGGGTGCAGGATGAGATAGAAAGAAGAGGGAAGGGGGGGGGGGCGGACGAAGTGCCTATAGTGAAAAATCAATTATATCCAAATTTTGTTTGATATTTCATCTAATTTTAAATATATATATTATATTTAAAAATCTCTACATTTTACAAAAAAGACTGTAATTATTTGTGTACTAAAAATACACATACTATCACAAATAAGATTTAAATGCCCCTATTTTGAATGATTATGAGCTGTGTAGCGAAGTGGTTAGCGCTTTAGTCTCATTTTAATATGATACTATCTCAAATATTTCAATAAAAGAATAATTTTTTCAATGATTTTTTTTTCTCGGAAAAGTTTTATTTCTCATAATTTCATAAATTTAAATAATGCGAACTTAATTTTAATATTTAATTCACAAACTGAAAATGAATATGATTTCTTAATATCTTAAGCTATAGGCATTCTGCACGCCTTGTTCCCCCATCTTCTTCAATAAATTTCGACGGGATGTCAAAAGAATTTGTGTGTAATACAAATTCTCTTATTAATAATTATCACTACTTAAACAGTTCAACCCTTTTTAGATGCAAGTTTCTCTACAAGAGCTTTGCCTTCCTTCAGAGATTTCAAGAAATTTCGGCAAGAAAAGGAAGCAGAGAGGAGACAGACATTTACCTTACGAAAGAGCAAGAAACCAACTCGAGTTAAAGTAAAATATATACATTTCTATAATGTAATTGTTAAAACCTCTAAGATTTTTCTGAAATAGTTATTTTTACAAACGCCCACGGTAAAAATTAATGGTAAATTATGTTGTTTATTTAGATTTTTAAATAACTTTGAATTTTTATCCATTTTTTCATCAGCCAATATAATTTTCTAGTTTTCTTGAGAACACTTTCAATGACTTTTTTTAGGGGGAGATGTAGAGGAATCATCTTTAAAACCCAAATCAGATTAATTATTGCAATTTAAGCTCAGTAAGCTCTGTATAACTGCTGTTTCTCAAACAACAAGATTTTATTTTACTTTGACCCAATTTCTTTCCCTAGAAAATAATCCTGGATCCACCCTTCATTAAGCGTTCAAATGTACATGTATATGCAAAAATAATTTGAAAATTTAGGAATAAAAAATCCTTGTAGGAGCAAAATGCAAATCATTACAATACCAATGACTTTGTACATGTACATCTACACATTACTTCAATCATAACTTTTTTTCTGACCGATGATCTAAAAAAAAACTATAATTAGGTATATACATGTACATGTAGCAAGGGGGTTATAATGGGGGATCCTTGCCTCTTTTTCGGTGCATCATTTGTTATGTTTATTGAAAGCCACCCCTCCCCCACTTTTCGTTGTGTGTAGTCAAATAAGGGTAATATTGACTCTAAAAAGAAGTTGGAACCTAACCCAACCTCCACCCCCTTGGCGCACGAAATGAGATTTCTGAGTTTGGAAATTTTTCGTTTTTTTACTTTTGCTTGTCAAGTATTTTAGGTATAAGATGATATTTTTTTCTCTGGTTGCCTACTGCCCCCCCCCTCCCAACTTTCAAAACGACGCTACGTCCATGATATTCTATTTTTTTGTAAGCTCACTGATTAGTTGATTGGGTTTATTTATATTTTTATTGAAATCCATTGGGCAAATTTTTAAAAAGTCGAATTTTAAAATTATATTTCATAGATAAATGTCGGAGTGATGAGACTCACCATTGGCACACTGAAATATCAACGGGGAACATTATTGCCAATAGAAGTCTTCCCTAGCAATACAGAAACGGATGTCCTAAAGGTGGCAACAGACAAGCATCATAAAAACAATAAAATGCTCCCAACAGAGGAATACATTCTGTTATATAAAGATGGATCCAGGGCTAGTAGTATACCGGGAACAACAAATGTTTTTACTGTCAGAGGGTATAAAGATTTTCTCGGAAAGCCATTCCAGAATATGCAATTGTACATATGCCCGAAAACAGAATTTGAATCAAGTAAGTTATTTCGAGCTAGTTCGGGGATGGTCTATATTTTCATCCAGAGTCACTTTTTTTCCTGTTATATAATAATGAATATCATTAAATGCATTATCATATTCTCCAGATGTATCGAACAGCAGCGATTCTGATGACCTCCCAGATCCAAAACTGAATAACAAAAATGAGGTAAGAACTACAATATATTACACTTATAGGTCTATTTTTATTTTGTTTATATTTTTATACATATGTATATGTATACTTTCGGTTGAAGGTAGGTGACGATTCATGGGAGGAGCTCGGAACACCAGAAATACTAAAACGTAAAAGGCCAGCTACAAAATCAAGGAATCGTGCACCTGAAAGAGAGAGCCAAAATATAGATTCTGTAAATCCAGCACCAAACCCAGAGAATCGACCACTTGATGCAGAAACGAGAGCAATAAAACAAGAAAAAGACAGAATGGAGCAACCCTCAACCTACAGGTCTTTATACACAACTACTACCTTCGGCATATGTAGGTGGGGCTTAGTGGGTCTCAGTATTCCAGATGAGTAGATTTTTAGCGAAGGATTTGGCTGTACTGCAATAAAATTACATGGCAATTTCTAGGCGTATTTAAAACTACAAAAGAAACTCAATCTCTAAGAATCTCTAAGAAAAAAAATGATTATGATACTAAGTCCTGTTTCAATGACAATTTAGTTAAAAGAACTTACAGTGAATAAATAACGTGATTTTTTTTCTTTTACATTTTAGCGAGTATATTACCATTATATCAGATGGTTCAGATGAGGAAGAAGATCTTAATCCACCAAGTCCTTCTGAGGCAAAAAATACGCAAACAGTGGATATGGCTTGCAGGTGGAGTATTCTCATATTTCATTCAATAATTTGAAACTAAGAAACCGAGAAAGTACACTTTGAAAAAAGCTTGGAATATCATGAATTTAAAACTAAAGGGTCTTATTATTTCAGTTCTCAACCACCGCGATCAACTGTGGAAATTCTCCAAGAACTTTCTCTGCAAATTCAATCAAATGACATCTCTCGATTTAACATAAACAGGAGAAATGTGTGGGACGGGGCTTGTAGGGGCTTTAGAAGGTCCACATTTGCACCAAACAACATCTTGCTCGTTAAATTTACTGATGATACTGGATTGTCAGAGGAGGCGGTAGACCAAGGCGGACCACGACGCGAGTTTCTCCGTCTTCTAATGGATGCACTACAGAACAGTACTTTGTTTGAAGGTCCCACGACGTCCAGGATTCTTACTTTGAATAGCCATGGTAAGAAAGATTATGATAATATTCACAGAGCAATTTAATGACATAAAGGTAATGTCCATGTTGTAACATTAATATAATATCTTTTCACTAGCTATACAACGGGACGAATACTATCAGGCTGGTGTTATGGTTGCCGTTGATCTAGTACATGGAGGTCCACCTCCAATGTTTTTCTCAAAACTGTTGTTCGATATGTTAGTGTTTGGTCCGGAAAATGTACATCCTACGATTGAAGATATCCCCGAATCTGAATTCAAACAATCACTCAACTCGGTAAAGTATTTAGTTTCGTACAATTTAATGCATTTAAAATTTCATAGTAAAATAATACCTTTAATTTTTTATATATATAAAATGTTTAATGCTATTTTAATAAGCTAAATTATTTACTCATTCATTTATCACGATTCTTCAGATACTGCAAGCAGATACGCTGAACAATTTAAGAAGTTCAATGGAAGCCAACAGCAGCACTTTGACTTTAGCGGGATGCTTTCATTACGCACGATCAATGGAGGACAAAGTGCCACTAATCAGAGATATGATTAGGTGGTACTGTTTAGAGAGGACACGTACGGCATTCGACAGGTATTCTTTTTTTACTTTAACTTAAATCTAGATTATGTTTATGTATTAATTATAGTAACAACCCAGCAAAAAAAATCGAGAGATTAATCTACTAGTAATTATTTTTTTTATGTTTCTGATTCATTTGCAGGTATCTAATAGTATAAAATCTATTTTTTTCTGGTTAGATTTAAGTCTGGATTACAAACCCTGGGTGTGCTGGCCACCATTCAGTCATACCCAGAGAGTTTCAGAGATTGCCTAATGTTCAGCAACATCAAACTGACGGCGATGTCGATGGAGGATATTTTCCGTCCATGTGTCAGTCCCACCGGAAGTAACCGGAGAACAGTCGAGGACAGACTGATTGGATATTGGCGGGACTTTTTACAAGATGCAGAGGGTACTGGGCATTGTTTAATTTTTCTATGAAAATAACTTTCTGTAGAGAGAAATTTTATACGTATTTAATGGTTATTACCAATTATTCAATGAAAATTATATTGATACTATTTTTTTCCGAGTATAAAAATATGAAAATGCATTTTTTTTTAAATTTACATATAATTTGTTTTTACAGAGGGAGCCACTGTGGTGACTTTAGAGCACTTATTGATTTTTGCAACTGGAACAAACAAAGTGCCGCCACTCGGACTCAGTCCTTCTCCTGTTCTGTCGTTTCTACACGAAGAGGAGGGGGGAGGAAAGTTTCCCACTGCCAATACCTGTGGGAATGAATTGAAAATTCCAATTCATCCATCCTTTGAAATGTTCAAGGAAAATATGGAATTCGGAATTTTAAATGCGCCAAATTTTGGTCGGGCATAGTTTGATTGCATGGTCATAACATGAGAACAGACACGCCTAAATTTCATATTAATTTTCCTGATAAAAAAATTCTGAATCATTTTGTATAGGTATTTTTTTCACATTAAACAAAATCACATTTTAAAAACATGTTTATTAGGTATATCTACGCTTAATAAAATTCTAATATTTGACTTATTCTGTCCTCATTTTATGGTCTTTATTTGCTTGTGTACATTTATGATAAGGTCCTACGTACATGTACATCTTTGCATAAATTTGATACGTAAATATATCATTTATTGTCTGTGTAAATGTTAGAAGCTCATTTAAACTGGGAAAAGTAGATTGCTCCATGAAATATCTATATCAGTCAGTCGCAATAATGTGGAGAGAGAGGGTGCATTTCTACATGTTTATGCCATTATCAAAAACGTGTTACATGTATGACAAATAAAGCCATGTTAATTTGCATTCATTGATTTTATTTTCATTGTTTTATATGTCACTTCTTTGGACATTTATATTGCAAAAATGAAAACTTGAACAACATGTAGGTATTACTCGCCAGATATGTGCATTAACTCAAGGTAATTCTGTAATGCGCTTTCAACATCAGTCGCAGTTCTCCAATGAATTCTTGATTTTACTAGGTTAAAATATTCATAAGTTGCAGAATCGTCACAGATAGACTTAGATTTCGTGTTTTGTCGGAGATGTTCGATTTCCTGTGCAGTGACGGGCCTTTTAAAGTCACATTTAGAATAAAGTTCTGGTAGGAAAAAAATTTCGTTTGGAATTCCAGCCGGACAAGACCCAGTATTTGGTCTTATTCTGTGACAATTCCATGCCATTGCAGTTTCATTCAACTGCCTTTGGATGAAGTCCATGAAACAGTATTGAAAACATGAACGTTGGAATTTATTATCTGGATTATAAATTCCAAAGTCATAGATGTCCGAAAAATAGTCCATCCACCACTGTGCTCTGTTCCTTTTAAAATAACTCCACCAAGCTTCTATTCTTTGATTTCTTACTGACGTTACATAGGAATGACTGGAAGGATCATTGGTAAATATTGTCTGAATTGTAGCTAGAATACCATTTTCAGTGCCTGGGTCTGTTCGAAGATTTCTAGGACATCCTTGCAATTGTTCGACACAATTAAGAAAATATTCCCCAATTACGGCCGGGTCGCTGTTAGATGCAGCCACCTCTAACCAAAGAACTCGTCTTGAAAATCCGTCAATTGCACCGTGAATGGCAAACCCATACGGTTTTAACTTGTCAAAGCCATCAATGTGCCATGTAAAATTGGGGCCATTACTTACATAGACACGCCTTTGAAGACGGCGTCTGATTCTTCTTACACTTCCCTCGGGATTCAATCTTTGTAATAGCCGCATTACTGTATTCTTAGAAACACACAACTGATACTTAGACTTCAGCAATTTCCACATTTCTCTGTAACCTACATTTCCGCTGGGTCCACTCAACTCTAATCTAATTTTTTCTTCTACAGTTCCTATCGGACTTGGGTTTTTCCTCCGAAACAAGTTAAATGATTTAAGCCTTCTTTTAAGAGTCCTTAAACTCCATTCAAAACCATGATACGTGGTCAGAAACATCAGTATTATATCGTAAGAATATCCTTCTGACATATACACACTGAGTAATTCCTCTTCAGTCTCATAATTTCTTAACTGTGGAGCCAAAGGTAAAACAGCAAAGTTTCTTTTTGTAAAGCATAGAACAAGGAATGTCGTCAAAATAAAGCTTACCTAAAACATGAAAAATATATGAGCAGAAAAAACTTCATTAAATTATTCAATAGACTACATGTTTGCGCTCTTTTGCAAAGTTATACAACTCATCGATACATTGTGTATGAACATGATGAAATATAGATAAAAAGTATTAAATAATACATACCATTATGCTGCTTCTGTGAAGTGAACGTAATTACAGGAGAGCTATTGATGGTTTCTCCCCTGCCTGGGGTTAATCTGTATATCATTTGATCGAGATCTGTGGGATACAGATCACGTGATGGAAAATTTTCCCTTTATATATATCGCATTTCTCTTTATATATATCGAGTTTTTGTTTATATATCTCGCATTTTCTTTATATATATCGAGGTTCTGTTTATATATATCGCATTTTCTTTATATATATCGAGGTTCTGTTTATATATATCGAGGTTCTGTTTATATATATCGCATTTTCTTTATATATATCGAGGTTCTTTTTATATATATTGCGTTTTCTTTATATATAGAGGTTTGCTTATATATATTGCGTTTCCTTTATATATAGAGGTTGGCACTAATGGGCTTCCGTAGCATTGTACCGAATGTATTCCTTTTATTTCCTCGAATAAAAAGAATATCACTATGACACGATTTAACGGGTACATGATGGTAACTAAATACATGCTGTTTTACACGGAAGAGCCCCCAAAATATATACATTCCGAGCTTTCAGAATACGAGAGAAAAAAAATGAATAATTAGATTTTTTTTTAACAAATTCAAAATTGTTTCTGAGAAAACCATGTAGTTGCATACAAATATTCCAAGCCATTCTTTCGTGTTTATTGGACTAAAAGAGATAATTAAATTTCCCCTCATCGCGATACGTAACCCCCCTTCCCTCAAATGATACGTTTTCCTTCAGAGTCGAGAATGTCAGTTGGTGAGTTTGTTCAGGTACGTACAGGTCAGGACTGGTGTTGAAATCCATGATTAATCCATAACCTATTATAATGTTAACCAACAATCATACGCGACTTTTTTTTTATTCACAGGTCGTCAAAGATTAGTATGCGTCACTAAACTTTCCTATATATAAACGTTTTAATTTAAAATTTGTGCCGATTGGAGTGTTCATTCGAGCATCGAAGTGTATACATGTATTAGTTTCTTTGGGTAGGGGGGGGGTACAGTTTTTACTGCGTTTGATTTCCGGAATTTTGCAATGCTTTTCCGACACTTTTAATAATTTCATTTCTAACATTCATTTTTTTCATTCTGGATTTTTACACTATATTTCAAGCAATTTAAAGTTAACAAAGAAGATGGAATCATTATTATAATAGAATATATTTGGTTAAAGTAACACAAGTGAACTTGTGAGGAAAATTTATTAAACGAAAGTCAAGCAATAAAAAGTTAAAGTTTGTTTTTTGAAAAATAAATCAAATCAAGTCACAGAAAACAAAGACAGGTTGTAAAGCTCACACACCGACACACACACAAACGTTTTGGTAACTCGGAATAGTCCAGAGTAAAACTATATTTATTTGATGAAGGAATGTCCTGTACATCTAATGTTCACGTCCGGGATAGTCCACGGCGGATCTAAAAACTCTCACACAACATAAGGGATTCACTCAATTTTAATTAACACATTTACGCAATTTATATCATGTACATACAAGTCAGACGCTCTTTGATGTAGAGGATTGACACTAATTCCTTAGATAAATACTTAGTGACAAATTCCTTTTTACTATTTAAACTCAATTTGATAGGTTAATAACTTAAGCATATGTCAAAAATAAGCATTAAAAATAATTCTTTTCATAAAATTAAATTTTGTTTAACAATATAAATCACTAGCAGCGCAAAGACAGACTTTAAAAAAAATCAGAGGTGGAATCAGGCGAATTAAATCCTTTTATGGCACCACCAACCCCGTAACGAGACATCTCATCGAAATGACCGGTCTCCGCGTCTTGAACCTCCAAGAACATGTATTGCATGTTCTTGAATAACATGTATTAATAAGTCTTTCAGGAAATCTCATGTAGGAAACCTGATTTATATTCTAATATATTCTATTGTGTAATTTTTTTTAATTATTCGTACTTCTCAATCTATCATGTTCAAATTGCATGTATTTATTTTTTAGGGAACATTAAACCTTATTCGTCAGCCAGTCTGTCCATCTGTCACGAGAACTTTAAACTTGATAATAACTATTGAATGAGGAAATAGGACTTTGATATTTCACATGAACATTATTTGTGACAACTGATTTTCAAATATACTGTGATTTTTGACCCTGTGAGCTTGATCTTGGAGCTTGACCTACTTAAAAAAAATAACATTACTTTAAATTGACCATAACTTTTGAAAGCTTTCATTTTATAAAAATGTATTAATTATGACAACACCTTTTAAAATTCACTAATTTTTTACCCTTTGACCTTAAAGTTTGACCTGCTTTTCAAAAACATTAACAATACTCATACCTTTTGACTGAGAAGAGATAGGGCTTTTATTTTATCCCTATGAATTACCTATGACAACTCTTTTCTAAATACACTGACTTTTGACAACTTGACCTTGAGGCTTGATCATAACTTTTTTAATGAGGAGAGATAGGGCTTTCATATTACACAAACATCACAATGTCATGTACGTAACCTGTGATAAAATCATATCAAATACTAGACTAAGTATATCATGAACTTTGACCTTGAAGTTTATCCGGCTTTTCCAAAATTTAAACATTGCTTAAAATTGACCATAACTTTTTACACATGTATATTAGCTGTGACAAGGCCTATCTAAAAAAAAAGGTATGGCTTAAATCATGGAGAGTGTGTTATGGCCTTGAATCAAGGTCATTTAGGATGAGATATTTTGACTGGATGCATTGTTTGAAAAAAACATGTGTGAATTTGTCAATACAGTAGCACACAAATGGGGTATGTTCATCACCATCTTGTGTCATGGTGTGACCCAAGGTCATTTTGACAAGGTCAAGGTCGCAAACATTTTTTTACTATCACTTTTTTAATAGTAAAACATAATAAGATGATATCTACCCTTAAAAGATTGCTTTATCATTAGAACGTGGCATGACCTTGACTCAAGGTCATTTCTCTCTGTCCGTAGCTCCGACGGAAGACCTACTCGTTGCTTTGCAACGAGCTCGGCTCTAGTTAAACATATTTTTTTAGTTAACAACAAATTAAAAAAAAAACCTGTGACATTTTTCATAGACACTTATCTTTGTATTTTGTTCATAAGAACATTTCTTTTATTTTGTACTCCATTGATATGATCATAGATTGACCTGAACTACGTGTTCGAATTAAAATGTAAATATATATTTGGCGCAATCGCAACTTCCCGGGCCTTTCCGACTAGCGGAAGAACGACCTCGAATGTACTAGGAAGACGCAATTACAACTCCCCCTTTTCACGATCTTTGAAATAAATGCATAGAGACCTTTCATCTGTGGAATATTGAGTTCAACTTTATTCAATGTAATGATATACCTAAAATATACCATAGAAGGAACTTCTATCTCCGTCTACACTATATTTGAATAAACATGAAGATCTATAAATTTTTAACATCCGGTGATGTTAATACATTCGAGGTTGTTTTTCCGACCTCTGACGGAAAGACCCGAGATGATGCGATTGATATTTGGCGTAAACGTTGCTATTCATTCTATGATTGGTCAGTTGCTTGTGGTAAGATCGTCTGTGCGCATTAATAACAATAGCCATATTAGGCAAACAAAGGTTTGTCAGTGTAGATGATATTACACATTTTTTCTAAGCGTATCAGCCGCTAGTGAGCTCTAATATTTGCCGTAAATTATAATGATATATTGTTATTTTAACCCCTCCCCCTTTAGCTACCCTTTTCTGTTGAAAATCATGAAAGTCTTTCAGAAACGTCTTGAAACACATTTTCACAGGACATTATTTCAAAAGAAACAGACTATAGCAATTTCCTGTTTACTGCCAATTTTATTTATAAAACCGGTTCTATTCTATAACCTTTGAAAGGTCAACCTAAACCACGTGTTTTGATTTAAATCTCAATTACACTAGTAGGGGTGTGTCTACTTAGTATGTTTCCCACTGTCGTTGATGTCCCTGGCATACTATACTTACTAGACAGTGATTCCTTATATTTCAATTTCATTGTAAAATAAAATTATAGATTTAGATTTTAAATATGTAGACATAAATTTGATTTACACGAAGACTTCCATGCAAAATTTAATAGTTCTCGTCCACTGAAGTCAAACACAAAGGCAGTCACGCGATATTAAATGCATTTTTGCATCCTTAGCGTCAAACACAGAGACAGATGCGCACGAGATTTGCATGCATATTAGGCCTCCTTAGCTCCTGACCTATCGACCTGCCTTTACACTCCGGTAGAATTATCAAGATATCAACTCCGCTAAATTTCAAAGAGTTGACACAGAGAAAAAAAAATAGAAATGGAAATAATAATCTTTTCAATTCAAAATTTCAAAATGAAATTTATCACCAAAACTGTTACAATTACAAATGCCACGTTTTCTTAAAATTCATCAATAAATTTTAATTTAAAGATCGAACTCAGTTTTAATTTGTATATATATAAGACAACCCGAATTTAATCTATATGTGTACTAAAGACCCATTAATATAACAATAAAAAAAAACTTTTATTGTACAAATGTTCAGAGTAAATAGATACAATTAGTGATTTTAAAAAAAGATTATTTAAGAAAAAAAATATAAATAGAAGCCTACTTACATACAAAATACCCCAATAAATGTATATTCCTCTCCATCACGATTTTGAAATCCACACTTCCGATAAGCTGGTCTTATTATTATTAAAAATATTAATGCGCTAACCCTGAACAAATCAAACTTTTTATCTAAAAATTCCACTTATTATCAAATCCTTATCAGCAAATGAAGAAGGATGAAAAAATGTTGTGCATATAGGTCATAATAATTCACACTATAAATCGAGTACATGCATTTATTGCTAGAGAAAAATAAACAACTCTAAATATTTCAAAAGAGAATAAATTTATTTTTGTGATCAAATTTTCACAAAAATATATAAGAAGCAATGCGAAAGTAATTTTATTTCAAACTTTAAAGAAACATATTTGACAAGAGATTGCCACTTTAGACCTGTATCCTTAGTCAATGGTCCTGTTTAAATAAAAAAATTAACAAATACCTCCACAAGGTAGTCAGTAGTCAGTTCTTACTTGCGTATAGCAGTAATCAGAAAAATGCTCAGGTGAGAAATATCAGGTTGAAAGCAGGCCTATCTTATGGGTATATTCCTTTGCAACCCACTTTTAGTCAGGGGTACCTAACTGAATTTTTGCACTTGAATTTCTGATTGAATATTGTATAGAAATTGCATTAGAATTAAATGCCTCTTCTTGGTCCGTAGTATTGTGTTACTTGTTTGTCAAATTCGCACATCTTTCGAAAGTTTCTCGCTTTCAGTACAAAACAAATATGAATATTATTACTAAGTAAATTTTCCGGGTAGAAATTTAATACTAGTATCTCGTGTAAGATTGCAGAGTCGCAATGATTATAATCTCCGTTTAAAAGCAAAATTTCGAATAAATAGCTAGGTTTTAATTATACATCTGAGACTCCAACATATTCCCATTTCACTTTCAAAATATGATATTTTTCTAAACAATATTTTAGTGTCAATAGTATTTTTAATAACCCAATACACCATTAATCTATACTCTCTGAAGTTATAATGGATTCCTTAATTTTTCATTTTATCAGTTTAAAAAGTTCACGGGAATTTTTGTTTCTAAAATTATCTTTTCATCACTGGCATCTTTAAGACAATTGAGACATTTATTTTATCAAATTACTCACTAGTACATGTATTTAATTGATGTATTTGATTGATAATTTATTTTTATATTTGTCATTTGAAATGACATGGACAGAGTTTCAACTGAAATTTTTCAAATCAATTTTAATGTTTGCAATTCCTTAATAAGGTAATTCTAATGATCAGCAAAAGTATGAACATCATTTTTTGATTTACGAAGGAGATACATAACTTAAAATGCTTCTTGATGTAAACAAGGCTCGTGTATTGTTTTTGTTTACATATATATCATATATATTCACCAAAACTAAATTCAGTAAATCACTAGAAACTGTATGATCGTATTTATATATAACTTCTTTGTTGAAAATTTTGCTTTGAGCAAATATATATCTGTATATTCAACCTATGTAAACAAAAACATGGCAGAGGCCTTGTTTACATAACAAAGGTTTGGAGCTGTAAATTTGTTTTGTAACTTGAAAACTAAAATTCCAATTCTTTCATGTTAATTAGAAATACCTTAGTTGAGGATTTGTAAACATAAAAAAAATAGAAAATATTTTTTGCTGCAACTGTGTCTATGGCCTGTAACCTGGGACCTGTAATTTTTTCTGCCTCCATTTCTTTGCTGGCATTGATTCGCTATTAGTTTAAACTCCACTTGAACTCAGTATGGTCACATTTGAAATTATGGATAATAAGATCTTGTCTCATTGGATACTGTAAACGTATTACATTTAGCGGTGTAGTCTATTAAGCGATTTTGGCGGAAAGCTTAGTCTGCTAATTCAAGTCCATCGCTAAATTTCTTGCATATGAATTTTTATAACTAGCAAATTAAATCTCCAATAACTTGTTGAAAATTGAATTTCCGCCAAATATCGTACACGTCAAATGTAATACATTTACAGTATACCTGTGAAATATAAAAGTCCACCAACCAATCAAAGGGTATGGGCAAGGTCAAAGTTTTCTAAAAAAAAAAAAAAAGGGGGGTCAATCTTCAAGGCCAAAGCTTCACATTAATAGTGCCCAGGGGAAGGCTTTGTCATTAGACAAACAAATGTAAAGTATAAAGTGCCTTTCACATTTTTAGAAGTTATGGCACAACTTAAATTTGTTTAAAAGAATATCAAAATCCAACGTCATGATCAGAATCATTGCTAATACCAAAAAGAAAGGTATTATCACATGAAATGTCTTTTTAATTAGGAAACTTCAGTACCGGAAGTAATTGTTTACTATTTTTTTCCAACGTTTAAATTTAAAAGATGCATGTCATACTCTAAGGTCAAAGGTTCAAAAATATTTATACTCATGGAGAGCCCGGGGGAAACCCGGAGTTATAATCAAGGTTAAATTTTGGTAAATTTTAAAAATCTGTCAATCTGCAAGACCAAAGATCATTTTTTAGTATAGGAAAGAAATGTAAAAAAAATATTTTTAAAAACCTATCCTTTCTGATACATAACCTGCAGAAAAAACATACAATTTATTTTATCCTATAGGCTCCCAACTGCTAACTTGGAAGTCAAGAACTTAAGTTGTCTAGTGCGAAAATTAATCATCGGCGCGTTGTGAAATTTTCAGTACTCTTTAGTACTCTTTAGTACACATTTTATTAATGAAGGATATGGAGATAACGAACAGTATTCCATCTCAAAATCCATAAAACGATACAAAATAAGTGCAGAGCAAACACGGACCTCCGAAACATCAGAGGTGGGATCAGGTGCAATGGAGTAGTTAGCATCCCCTACCGACCGGTTACACCCACCATGCGCTCCTTGTCACGATCAGGAAATAACTGAAAAAATATAGCAAAGAACTTTATTCGGTAATAACCAATATTTGCCCCCCAAATCAAACTTTGATGGAGATATATTAAAGTAAGTTCTAAAACAGGGGAGTATATGCTGTCATATTTCCATTTCTATTTTTTTTTCTCTGTGATAACTCTTTGAAAGTTGTCGGAGTTTATTTCTTGATAATTCTGCCGGATTGTAAATTAGGCAAGTCGATAGGTCAGGAGTAAAGGAGGCCTAATACGCATGCAAATCTCGTGCGCATCTGTCTCTGTGTCTGACGCTAAGGAGGCCAAATATGCATGTAAATCTCGTGCGGCTGCCTTTGTGTTTGACGTCAGTGGGCGAGGACTATTGAAATTAGCATGGAAGTCCTCGTGTGATTTAAGTCTTTGTCTACATTTTTAAAGTCTAAATCTACAATTTTATTTCACAAGGAAATGGAAATATAAGGAATCACTGTCTAGTTTTGAGAGTATGCCAGGGACATCAACAATAGTGGGAAACATGGGATAATTTCAGCATGTTTCCCACTATCGTTGATGCCCTGGCATACTCTCAAAACAAGACAGTGATTCCTTAATTCAAAGCAGTGAATATTTTTTATAAGTAATGACGTTATATGTACGTAATGACGTCACAAACATGACGTAAATTTCAGTTTTTTATGAATTTTACAGAAAAATGTACATATTTCGTCGATGTTTTGAGTCACCGAGCGCATTGTGTTCAGGATCAATATTTTGATATAATGTGTAGAATGATAATATCAGTGAAGTATGTCAATATTGTAATATCTCATACAATTCATTGAATTCAGCACATTTCAGGATGTTTTCAAAATTTGACTTTTGTGGGGGCAAATATGCAATATACCGCAATATATATAGTTCTTTCAAATAGATAAATAAACAAATTATGAGATTTTATGAGATGAATTCTATCAATTTACGGCTCACGGACGATTACGTCAAAGTGTCTAAAACACGTTCACGTTTTTCATTTTTGCTAAAATAAAGTGTGATAAGTCCCACTTAAATTTAGGAATTTCACTGATGCACATATTTGAGTCCCCATAAACAGTTTTGTAACTACAGAACCGACCAGACCCAACCTGACACAAAGCAGTCCCAGAGCAGTCCCGGGGACTGCTTTCTGGGACTGCTAAAGCAGTCCCGCAGCGGTCCCAGAGCAGTCCCACAGCAGTCCCAGAGCGGTCCCAGCAGTCCCAGCGGTCCCAGAAAGCAGTCCCAGCAGTCCCAGAGGGCGGGGTTTATTAATTTAATGGGCGGGGCTAACTCAGAATTGAGATTTCCAATAAACAATGGAACTATAAAAGGCAGCTGAATTATTGTTGTGCAGTATGCCAGGAATCCTTACAATGCGAAGGTCATTTATATGTATGAGCAGTACCCGCATAGATTTGAAACAATTTGAAATAATTTTTATTGAAGGAAGAAAGCTTACACACCTACATAAATGAATTACACTGAACATGAATATTTAATCACAATTATCTTGGGGTTTTTTGTGATTGATACTGGCTCCCATATTTATTTTCTATACAGAAAATTAAAATTAAATTAATTATATTTCACCAGAATTAGTTTTAAATAGATCTAATTATTATAGATCATGGCCGATTTCAATACTTTCGGGATACTCTAAAGGCATTTTTCAAAAAGTATTAGGGCTTTTTAAAAATTCGTTGCTAATTTTGCCAAGTAATATTTTTCAGTATTGATTATTCTTTACTGACATGTTAATTTAAGAATTATTGTTTTATTTGTAAATTGTATTAGTGACCAGTATAGAATCCTAAGATTATGTTCAACATTAATTAATCTTGAAAGAAATTTATACACATTTCATTTATCTTTTTTTTTGCATTAATTTTTTACATAGATTGAAATTAGGGTCATTGTTAATTGAGCAGCATGTTCAATGATGTGTAACACTGATACGTGTACCCAAGTAACATGCATGATTGATTTTCTGCCCAAAGGCGATTGAAACCGCAGGTGTTTATACCATTTTATTTATACACATTATCGGCCAGCTGGTAAACAAAAGCAAAACAAAAAAGAAATAAATCACAATTCCCGGTATTTTCAACTGTTTATTTTTTTTTATTTACTCTTATAATAACTTAATTATAAATTAAAAACTACACTAGTGTAATTCATCTGTAAATTCCCGTATAATTGTTCACATTGCTTATGTTACGGAAGAATGGTGGCATAATTTTATTTCATGTCATAAAATAAATTGTTAGATTTTTATTTGAGGGTTGCATGGAATACTCTTTTAGCGTGGTGCTTGTAAAACGTATAGCCTTTTCAATTAAAATATCTTATATCTAAATGTAATTATTTTTTAAATTAGTGCCAAATGCAAATTTTGAGTATTAAATTTTAGATTTGATAATAAAATAAATCTACATGTAGATATTTTTTCTCATGAGCCTGAAGTTTTATATATTTTAGAAATTAAAATCTCCTCCTGACTTCCTTTTTTAACAACTTAATTTTTAAAAATATTCTATATTACATTTGTGTAAATATACAGTCCCTAAAACTATAAATTAACTATAATACATGTAATCTCAAGTTATTAAAAGATTATAAGAAATCCTTGCTTATTAAATAGTTTAAACTCCTCTCTTCTGCAAGTAAACAAAACAACAGGGAGCCTACAAATTCAGAATACACAAGGGGGCGGAGCTATCATGTCACTCAGAGCCTTTATCACACATGAGTGAACAAAGCAGTCCCAGAAAGCAGTCCCAGGGGCAGCTGGGACTGCTGGGACTGCTTTTCATAGCAGTCCCATAGCGGTCCCAGAACAGTCCCACAGCAGTCCCAGTCCCGGGGACTGCTTTCTGGGACTGCTTTGGTGTCAGGTTGGGTCTGGTCGGTACTGTAATCGGGCACACAAATGTGATCTTCTGAAGATTAAATAGTAAGCTACGGACATATTCTCACCATCATTCAACTAATAGACAGAAGGGGATCAGATTCACAAGCTTTGATTAGCAGTTACGTAAAATATGATAATGTCTGATCCCCCAAAACTGACTAGAAAAAGTATCTGTAAGACAAGACAATCAAAACATCATATGAAAAATTTAGCAAAAAGATGGCACATCAAAACAAAATAGGCCAAGACAAGACAGTTTAAACATCATATGGAGAAGTTAGCAAAAAAGATGGCACATCAAAACAAAATAGGCCAAGGATAGTAGTGAAACAAAATACATATACAAATATATATATCCAATGAAAAAACTTCAAGAATCACAATACTCGAACATAAATTTTACTGTTAGCGCTTTCTGCCTTTAATGGCTCTTCAGACAGTTAAAAGTTAAATACAAAATTGAATAAATATATAAACAAATTAAATCAGAACCAATCAAATATATCATTTTACATGACACATTAATACCCATTTTAAGGGGTAGGAATGCAGGGGTGGAGGAGGGTCTTCAAAATAGCGTGCCTGATGTTAGCGTGGTCAGCATGCGGGTTATCACAATACAACTGAATGACTCGCTGAGCTGACCACGTGACCTTACACCTATTATATGTAATCCATCAACCAAGGCGTGGATCTAAGAATTTTCACAATCTACCAAAATTAATCCTACCGGAAACCTCCAACTAAGTTATCGCATTCAATACATGAATACAATTATTATTCTAAAAATTGTTGTTTTATGTATTCTTATGCTTATAGGCAAGCTCACCGCAGCTTGTTTTTGCTAATTTTGTATAAGTCAAATAAAACACTTTCATAGAGATGAATAATGTCATTTATTAAAATGACGGTATAAATGTGAACAATTTAACAAACAAGAAGGGGATCAGATTCACAAGCTTTGATTAGCAGTTACGTAAAATATGATAATGTCTGATCCCCCAAAACTGACTAGAAAAAGTATCTGTAAGACAGGACAATCAAAACATCATACGAAAAAATTAGCAAAAAGATGGCACATCAAAACAAAATAGGCCACAAGATGTGACATGCATGTCACATCCATGTTAGATGTGACATGCAGATCACATCCGCGCCATCCAAGGTGAGCTTGCACACAATATGAATTATTCATGGAAGCAGTTAATCACTGGCCTCTCCATACATTGCATCTTAAAGTAATGAAATGAAAAATATTCGTATTATTAATTCATAAGCTTGCAAGGTTTACACGAAAATGCCATATGTAATACAAAATGAAGGAAGAACTAATAATAAAATATCCGAGAAACGTTAAGAAATATAGTTTATACTATTAAGTTCAAAGTATGGAAGAACAATAATTTCAGAATAAATGACATAACAATCACAAAGTATTGTTAAATGAGCCAGCAAGCAAGCAAAGTCAGGAGAGGTGCATTTTAATATCCAACAGCAGTTAATCACTGACCTGTCCGTGTATAAATAAACATGTTCC
>PRKT01001880.1:32640-45317 GCA_003671525.1 Saccostrea glomerata | reverse complement strand
ATTACACTTAAGTATACACTAACAACTTAATTTACAAGCTGAAATGACGACGGATTTTTCCGTTAATTTTCGATATTGACAAGGAGTAAATGGAGGAAATGGAGGAACTGAATGGTCGGCAGGGAATGCTTACTCTTCCATGGCATTTGATCCCACCTCAGATGTTTTTGAGGTTCGAGTTCGCTCTGCTTTTATTCTGTATTTTGTTTGATGTACTTTTGAGCTTGATTACTGTTCGATATCTCCATATGTTTTATTACAGTTATTACCCCTGTATTAGATTCCGTGCAAACTAGATATATGAAATGTGAGAAAAACACATCAAAAAGCTATGTCTATGGCCTTTTATTATTTCAATATTTTAAAACGTTTCTCAATTTATTTTCAATTTCAATATGCCAAAAAAGTAATTTACGCGCCTAATATAAGTAGCATTCTTAATCACAGGGTACTATTAGTTACACAGTCAGTTAGTGACCTAATACGGATTCATACAGGGTGTGAAATGGAAATCCGTATTGGGCGAAGCGAAGCCGAGTCCCAATACGGATTTCCATTTCACACCCTGTATGAATCCGTATTAGGTCACTATAACTGACTGTGTTACGAATTTATCCAGCTGAAGACCTTTTTCAATATAACAAAAATATTTGTGCATAATATGAAAATATTACGTTTTAATATAATAACAATTCAACATAAAATATCGTTACGGTAACAAGACATTTAAGTAAACTACCTACGTAAACCGTTTCTTAGACGCCATTTTTATTTACAATAGCAACGCCAGTCTCTCACCAGAGGGCGCGATCCGCTGGAGCAGAGCGTAAAAACGCCCTCTGGTAAGAGATTGTAACAACGCTTCGAACGGAATCGCGTGCCCGATTTTCATATTACGCCTCGACGGAAACGTAATACGGAAAATTTCAGGGCGTCATGTGATCAGTTCTTATCCAATCAGCAATCTACAAATTTGTCTGAAGCGGGATAAAGTGTTTTATTCCACCATATTTTAAGTTATAGACAACAACTTGTATTTAACTTGATGGGACAGATTATAAGACTATACGTTGTATTTCCTACAAATATACATTGAGTATTGCTTCAAACATAATAATTACAAGAAAACTTTATATGGCCTTGATAACGAGTATCTGAAACAAAATCCTCCATCGTGTTCATGTTCTTCCTCGCCCTACAACTATAGTCCTCCTGATGTGACCATAGCGCCGTTTTAACATGTTTTACTTCTTTTAAAAATTGTAACAAAGCAACTGAATACATGTAGAAAATGTAATATAGCTATCCATGATGGATAGGGCTAGGCCGTACACATTACCAGTCATATCGCATGTATCAGCTGTTTGTCACGTGACTTATATAAAAATAGAATTGTTAAGTTGAATGTAGGAAATGAGCATTGTGCAAGTGCATATATGCATGCTTTTCAAGAAAAAAGATAAACAATTAAAGATGTTTATTTCCTCTACACAAAAAGTGCTGGAGTTAGTCTGTGGTGTTTGGGAAGTACTGAAAATTTTGCCGAAAATGCGTATAATAGCTAAAAATTTCCACTTCGCTTAAATTTTCTTATTAAAAATAATGTTATGCAGACCAGAATCAGCTTCCAGCACTTTTCAAAATGCACACAATGTAAGCATTAAATATTACAAATTTCAGCTGAACAAAATAGTCTATCCCCTTGCACTTTTGATGTAAATCACGAATATGCTTATCGTTTTAGTGGTATTCTCTACATTCCTTATCCCTGTGCAGTTCCATTGCCACTATTCTATTTAATGAATTATTTGCTTTTAGTTTTAATGATAAGGTATTTTTGTCATAATTAAATCAGTGAATCTAGTCCTCTGGATCACCTTACTGCATCATGTCAAGGCTAGTGACATCATATTTGACAAGAGACTATCTTCTAATATTCGACTGCATTGCTATCAAGTATTGCAATGTTACAAGATTTTATGAATAATTGATAAAATAAATTAATTCAAATTGTTATTTACGCATCATCATATGGGTAATTTGATTTTTGTGGCTTGTTAAATTTTTCTAATACGGTGTACTACGAATGTGAACTCTAACTTTCCATAACAAAGCTGAGTAGTCGATTATTTACAAACTGAACTGATGACAGATTTTTCTTATAAAAATTATTTTCTTATAAAGACAAGGATCGGGGGTGTTAGCGGTCGGCAGGGGATGTATACTGCTCCATAGCAATCGCGGGGAAGGGTTGTAAAAAGTTGAAAAATTGTACATTTTAATGTTATAGACTCCTTACTGTAACTTTTTGACTGTGGAGCAAAAGAAAACAAAAAATGTAACTTGTAAATTTACTCAGCTTATCATTGGTATTTTGCAAAGTTACTTTGTCACAAACACAATGAAGTTAGCTGACAATTTTTTAGCTTATGTTTTCAGGAAGAAAGTTAACCATTATCTCTTATGTTCACGTTATAAGCTTATTAAATTAAGCTACAAAATATCATATTGTATGGGCAAGTATAATACTGTAAATGTATTATATTTAGCGTGTACAATATTTGGCGGAAATGATTCTTGAACGAGTTAGCGTAGATTTGATTCAGCGGATTTCTCAATCTTTTTATTTTTGTATATATATAAAAGACATTTAGCATTGTACTTGCATTATCGAAAGATCCTTTCCGCCTAAAGCGCTAAAAAGAATACGTAACCAAATGGAATACGTTTACAGTATTTGGTTGTAGCCTTAACATTCCCACGAATTAGAATAGTCATTGTTTGGTTACATGTTGATTGATAAGTATAATTATTTCTTTGATATTTTCTGTTTATGATTAGTGTAATTTTTGTTTTGTTGCGTGTTGAGTGTGATTAGTATAATTACTGTTTGATTACATGTTGAGTATGATTAGTATAATTATTGTTTTGTTACGTGTCGAGTGTGATTAATATTATTATTGTTCTGTTACGTCTTGAGTGTGATTAGCATAATTGTTTTGTTACATGTTTACTATGATAAGCACAATTATTGTCTTGTATCGTGTTGAGTATGATAAGTTTAATTATTGTTTTGTTACGTGTTGAGTATGATTAGTATAATAATTGTTTGATTATATTTTGACTATGATTAGTTTAATAATTGCTCTGTTACGTGTTCATATGATAGTTTAATTATTTTTCTATTACGTGTTCAGTATTATTAGTATAATAATGTTAAAATAACGTCTTTTCTTTTGCATTCTCTGACGCATTTGCTCTACATAATAATTAAATGTTAAAATAACTTCTTTTTTTTGCATTTTCTTGTTTTGATTTCATTTAAAACAAATACTAACGGATAAGGTACGACTTCAATGAAAATTAGATCTATTATATTAAAGCCGATTAAAAATTTAGCATTTTTATCATTTGCATTCGATGTGTTTGTATGTTACTTCATCACTACTTCCTAATAATGTAAAGAATTACACATTTAAAATACTAAAAACTAATATATGAATTTGAAGCACTTATTCATAGAAAGATAACAAAGAGTGTAATTTGAAAGAAAAAAAACGCTTTTCAAATGTAATACAAGTTCCTCAAAAAGCAAATTATTGTAAGAATGTGTCTTACAAACAAAGATTTGCTGTTATGTGTAATGGCAACTGTTCCCTGTACGTAAAAGAAATGTAATATACTTCCTGTATCATTTCTGAATTACTAAAGACTGATTAGATGGTATTCATAGGATTTATTCATCATTAACCGTTTGACTTGATACCTCAACATTAACCCAATACATTTATATTTAATCTTTTAATTATTAAGTCTACATCTTTGTTGTGTATGGTGGAAAGGACCCAGTACATTCACATTGTTTCACTGTTTTTTTTTCGTATAGAAATTACAAAATAGTGACTTTAAGTGAGGTATTGATTTAATTGTTTCACGACATATTTGTTGAAAGCTTGCCTTGTTTCGAAACTGTACGTATATGAACAAAGAAGGCGACTCATGGGCGCGGATTTAAATGCATTCAGTACACTAGCCGGCTGTTATTTTCTCTAAAAACATAATAATAATAAAGATAAGGCGTTATTTTATTGTCTGTATAATAACTACGAGGACTGTTCGGTAATTATTGAGACAATTACATTTACTTTACAAAGGACAGAGATAAACTCATGAAAATTCATCAACATTTTATAAAGAACGACTAAAACACTTATGCTAAATTTCAAATTCCTATGATAATTAGATAAGTATCGGTGAAGTGATAAATATGCATATGTCTATCGACCCGGAGCAGCATCGCTACCTCAATTAACGTTACGTTAGCCGTAGACTGTTTCGCTTGCGAAACGATCGAGAAGCGCTTAGTATTCTTCCTTCTTTTTATAACATATAATATTACAGGAATCAAACATTCTCTTTTCTTATTTATTCTTTTAAAATGTATACTGTTGCTACTCCATACCCCAGTGAAAAATGTTGATTTGTAGGACAGGATGACTTGGAATCGTGCAGTGCCGATTTATGCAAAGCGGGTCTAATACCGTAACGGTTTCAATACTGTACGTAATAACTCATGGTCGTTCAGATCTATTAATTTTACTTTGGTTAAATTAATTGTAAAAAAAATGCATACCGATGGAAAAAAAAACAAAACAAACACATTATTTTTTCTCGTTTTTATTGTTTTAGCAGGTCGTTCAGTCTTGAAAAGAGTTCTACATTGCGCTATACAAAATTTTAGGTATGCTGAGTGCTCCACCCTTGACGTCAGAATCTGTTTTTTCGTCGTTAGCAGATTTCTTGACCGTGCTTAATTTTTTTTATGATCTCCGTATTTCTGATCAAAATTCTATCAAAGTTGCACATATATTTGAAATAAAGCTGAAAAATTATACACTTAAACTGAATTATTTTTACTGTCATTATGGATCCACGAAGAGTTAGAATTTTAGTTTCTCATTATTTCTTGGATATATTCTGTTTACGATTTGTATAGTTATTGTTTTTTTTACATGTTGAGTATGATTAGTATAATTATTGTTTTGTGACGTGTTCATTATGATTAGTATAATTATTGTTTTGTGACGTTTTCATTATGATTAGTATAATTTTTGTTTTGTTACGTGTTGAGTATGATTTGTATAATTATTGTTTAGTTACGTTATGAGTATGATTAGTATAATTATTATTTTGTCAAGTGTTGAGTATGATTAGTATAATTATTGTTTTGTGACGTTTTCATTATGATTAGTATAATTTTTGTTTTGTTACGTGCTGAGTATGATTTGTATAATTATTGTTTTGTTACGTTATGAGTATGATTAGTATAATTATTATTTTGTCAAGTGTTGAGTATGATTAGTATAATTATTGTTTTGTTACGTGTAAGTATTATAAGTATAATTATTGTTTATGTTGATAACGATTAGTACAAATATTGTTTTGTTACGTGTTGATTATGATCAGTTTAATTATTGTTTGATTATATTTTGACTATGATTAGTATAATTATTGCTCTGTTAGTTGTTCATATGATAAGTTTAATTATTTTTCTATTACGTGTTCAGTATTATTAGTATAATAATGTTAAAATAATTTCTTCTGTTTTGCATTTTCTTGTTTTAAATTCGTTTAGAACAAATACTAACGATTAATGAAAATAAGATATATTATATTAACGCTGATTAAAAATTTAGCATTTTTAACATTTGTATTCGATGTGTTTGTGTGTTGTATGAATCAGCTACAAGCTTACTTCATCACTACTTCCAAATAATATCAAGAATTACACATTTAAAATAGTAAAAACTAATATAAGAATTTGAATCACTTTTTCATAGAAAAGATAACGAAGAGTGTAATTTGAAAGATTATAAAACGCTTTTCAAATGTAATACAAGTTCCTCAAAAAGCAAATTATTGTAAGAATACGTCTTACCAAAAAGATTTGCTGTTATGTGTAATGGCAACTGTTCCCTGTATGTAAAAGAAATGTTATAAATTTCCTGTATCATTTCTGAATTACTAAAGACTGATTAGATGGTATTTATAGGATTTATTCATCATTAACCATTTGACTTGATACCTCAACAATAACCCAATACATTTATATTTAATCTTTTAATTATTAAGTTTACATCTTTGTTGTGTATGGTGGAAAGGATCCAGTACATTCACATTGTTTCACTCTGGACCTGAAGGATTTCACGTTCTGGACCTGAAGGATTCCCAACTCTATCCATATTGTAATTATAACCGTACAGAAAAAAAATTCCTAGTCTCCAGTCTTCTAGTTGTCTAAGGAAAGAAAATGAATTCTCGGAACATTTCTGTGGAAATGCTCTGCATCAGAGTCTATGAGTGTTTCAAAAAATTTTTCATGAGGATGAAATAGTTTTGACATTTTTTTCAGTTATGTTTCGTAGCAACGAGAATCTTATCTATATGTATTTCTCTTTTAATGAAGGAGGAAGTTTCTCTGATTAATTTAAACTGATTCATAAAGTGAAAATAAAAAATAGTTTATTAAGGGAGAAATAAAGTTAGATGCAGACTGGTGTATATTAGTGTGTATTATGAGTTACTTGTAAATTAAGAAATAGTGAGTTTATAGATGAATAACAATTGAACTTTGAGTAGCGTTCCTCAAGATAAATTAGAATTAGACTGGAAATACTGTGTTAACAGATGGAATTAATTTTTATTTTCAATCAAATATTTGTGAAAAAATGAAAATCAACAACTTTCTATCATTATTATTATTTAAACATTTCCTGTGCATTTAAAAACAAATAAAACAATGAGAACCTCATTGATATATTACAAAAAGTCAATGAAATATAAAAGTGTTGCATCCATTCTCCTATTATATTTATCTGGCGATAAAAGACAAAATCCAATAAATTATTGAAGTCAGGCATCCGTTCTCCTATTATATTAAACGATTGTTGTTATCTAACTCAACTCATGTTTTTCTGTTGGCAAAATAAACTTGCACTTATTCAGAAAAATACTGTCAAAATCTGATGATTTATTCAACGTATGTGATAATTGTTTCCTATATTGCAAAAACTGTATCAAAGGACTAGTGTAAGGCTGGGTGCATTTTGGACCAGTTTTAAGCTATGGGGTTTTATCAAAGGATAGTGTGTCACGAGCATATAAATTATTTAGTGTCAAATAAAAAGGAGACCTTAATCATCATTAACAGATGGCCACGTCTATTCATTATATTTAAGTGTTCCTACATAATTTACGATAAACCAATAAATGGGGTAAAATACTCCTTTGCAGGGTTGTTTTTATCTAGTTGGAGTACCTTTTATATAAAAAGAAAAAAAAATGATATGTCTTGGAAGTGTTTAACTTAAAACAATCATGGCCTCTCAAAAAAACAAGGATCCAACCCTGGCGTCGGGAATCACTAAAGTCACTGGAGCGTCACTACAGATGTCTGCTATTTATGATTGCTTTCACTCTACAGACGCCTCCGAAAATAAACGAGAGTAAATAGAAGCTGCAGGAGATGACCAATAAGTAACGAGAAAAAAAGTCAAAGGAAAATGTCATAATAAATAATTGGAAATGAGCTTATCTTTACAAATAGAACCGTGTACTGTGACAGAGTGCTTCCACCACGAGCTGAGAATCTAATCACGTCGGATAGTTGATTGATTGACTGTATGTTGTTTAACGTCCTTTTCAAGAATTTATGGAGACGTCACTGTTTGCCGGTGAGAAAGATTTAAAACTCTACTCGGCACTCAGGGTCATGGAGCAATAAGAGTTGTTATATTGCCAACATCAATCGCGAGACGGGACCTTCACTTCTTCGGTCATATTTGAAAGACTCGTGACTTATATTTCTATTGCCAAAAATTCGGCGAAGGAACAGTCTCTACATATGTTTACGTTTTATGCCTAGATAACATTTAAGCCGATGGTCGGGCGACTTTTTTTCTGGTATTGTCGGCTCAAAGAACATGATTGGCAGACACGAGTATCGGGCTACACGGAGCAGTCATATTTATTCCAAGGATCACCGATGACTGGGATAATTAACAAAAAAATCTTTTTTTTTTCTATAGAAATTCGCAATATTTTTCATAAATCTTTATTCAGAGAGATTATCCATGATAAAGCATACACTATAGTAGATTCTTTTATTCTGAATCTGTTTTGAGTAAATCATTGAAATAATCTGAGTCTGATCTAATAGGTGATTATTCTCGAATTTTCCTCAGAAGTTAGGGAATTAGAAGGTTTCATTACTTTACTGAAGCCTTTTTTCACTTTACATAAATGAAATCAGACAAATCACCAGGTTCTAATGGTTTTTCAATAGAATTTTTAAAAGTTTTATGGAGATACCTTGAACACTTTGTTGTAAGATCAATTAATTATGCATGTGAGAAAAACCTTATGACTATCACACAGAAACATGTTATGTAAATACTTTTACCAAAGAAAATTCCTCAAAAACTGGAGGCCAATTACACTTCTAAGTATTGTATACAAAATTGCATTAGGTACTACTGCTAGGAGAATTTTAAAAAAAAAGGTTTACAAAGAAATTAATAGCGATCGAACGGGATTTATTTCCAATAGGTACTTGAAAAATATTCTTCTCATTTGTATGGAATACAACACAGTTTGAAGAAAGATGTCTTAGTAAAAATATATGAAGAACTGAACTAAAAATGATAAATCTTAGAGTTTTCACTGCATCACTTAAATTATTTTGGATGAGACAGCTCATTCTGTCAGATAAAGGTTTTCAATTTTTGTTGAAATAATATAGATTGGATAAAATATTAATATGCAGCATTGAAAATATCATGAATCCCTAATTTAAACAAGTTTCGAAAAGATATCTTTGAAGCTTGGATTGAATTAAACAGGTCGGAGAGAATACTCGAAATCGGGTATTATCCGTGAAATCGCGTATAATACTCGATATTAGGGTATCGTTGAATCCGCGAAATCGGGTATTCCGTGCAACTTTCTATAAAAACTAAAGAAGAAAGCAACGGCGCATTATGCCAGTAACTGTTACTTGTACATCAGTATCTTGTGGATTTATTTTTATTAAACCTAATTCTTAAGGTTCTCAAATAACTTTAAAATCACACAACAAACACTGCTGGGGTGACAAAGAGGGCACAGTGGCGTTATCATTTTTCAATATAATTTCTAAAAACAAATAACTACACTTCGTTTGTCTTTATTTCCCATTAAAGTATTCCATATACATGTACTAAATTTTCTAATTTGTGCACTATTCACAAAACGTGAAATTTTAAAGAAATTAAACGACTAACGCCGTGTTATGTATTTTTACTGAAAAATGTATGGCGTCCCTTTCTCGTGAATTATAAATTACTCCTAACAGTTAGAGAGTACAGTATAAGCGAGTCATAATTGTATATCTCTGCCATTATAGAATACCAACATTATTATAAAGAAGAAAATAAAATAAGATGAAATAAATACGCACGGGAAAACAGTTTGAAATAGCTAATTGAAGCGGGGTATCTTTTTTATGTCAATTTAGCATGAAATGTTTAATTCAAAGACACCGTAAATTTTTTGGTTGCATTTTAATCGATAAAAAATATACTATTTTTTACCTTTATTTTATGCATTTTGTGAAAATTGAGAGCGAGAAGTCATATGAACAGGATTTTCGTGTTTTTGAAGGGGGGGGGTATAAATAAAAGTCAAATGTGTACATCTTTTCATGAAGTTAAAATACAATGAATTTCTCAATATAGATCGAGGTACAGTCATATTGATAATATTGTGACGCGCCAAGCAAAAACCTCCCTTATGTCTATTATGACGTAACGTCAAAAGACGCGTCTAAAGTCAACAAGGTAAATGCGACGTTAAAACGTCTCCTTGAGAGAAACTCTCCGCAATAAATAATAATAAATAAAACGTGAACTGTTTTCGAAAAATATTTAAGTTTAGTTTTTTTAAAAAAGTATTCTCTAAAGGTACGACACAGAGTATTTGATTTGGACACTTCTTCCGGAATTAGTTTTAGCTGTCGATTTAAAATGAATATTTTGAAGAAAGACCTTTTGAGCTTCTCAATTTATTTTATTGTTGAACACTGGATTCCCCAAAACAACATAATTTCGGTCATGTATAAAATCGCTGAATCAGGCTGTTGCATGTACATGTAGTAACGTCTCCGGTGTTCATCACATTCAGTCCTTTTTAAAACATCAATGCTGTATGGGAGTATAAATTAAACGTTTTAGAGGTTAAAGACTTTCTTTTTAATGATTTATTTTAACCTTTAGTATTAAGGATTATTTAACCTGAAGTAATTATTTCCCCTACAAAGACTTTACTTCCAACATTTCACGATTTAACATCTACCCTGGAAAATAATAATCTTGTTTCCCTCTGTTGTATCGCAATTAAATGAATATGAATATGTGTTTCAAATTTTGAAAATTTGCTACCAATTACATATTATTTATTAAATGTAAACATGTAACAAATTTTTAAAACATTAATAAATTTTTCCTGCAAAAGTTGCTTTGAACATGTACATGTATTGGCAGTTTAATGCAAAATTAGTACGGTACAAATCTTCTGAAACCATTGGCATCGGAAGCAAATTGAAAGTGGGGGGGGGGCAGGGGGTAGATATAAGGAATTTTTAAACCTTCAAAAAGACCTGACAAGCAATAAAAAAGGAAATATGCATTGGTTAAACACGAAAATCCAATTACATGTATATGGGATATATGGGAGGGGAGGGGGGTAGGTTCGAATTCCAAACCTTTTTTTTCCAAACACACCACTTAATTTCCCCCATTTAACGCCTATATTGCAGCATGTCATTGGAAAGGGAAAGGGGGGGGATAGCCTACCCAGCAATGTCCAATGACTATATTAAGTATATCTTAATTTAGAGAAAAAAGGGGGGCTTATCCCCTCCCCATGGGTTCCGACGCTTATGCAAAATATATTAATCATATTTGTTCAATATATATGGAAGTTGGAGTATGTAAATACATGTATCTGAATATATCATACTTAGGTCAATGATCAAATCGCTCTATATTATATGATAAAGGATTTGTCGAACATAAAAAATACATGTTGGTCGGTTTGAATATTGCGTGCTTGATCAACTAACCCATTCATACAGCTTCTCGTGCATCAAAAAAGTATAAATTACAATTACGGTAAGTATTTTTTTTAAATTACAAAAGTTACAGCTTAGGATATGTGCCTTGTTCTTGTTTAATTAAATCAGGTAATCAATTAAGCGTAAATGTCCATAGCTAAGACATGCCCCCCCCACCCTCCCGTTTACGATGATCTAAGAATATTACATGTTAAAATGTTTTACCCGTTCTCTTACTTTCTGTTGCTATTTTTGACATGCGTATTTTAACCAATACTAAAATGTAACTAGCATTTAAAATGATTTAAATAAAACATAATGTGTGCATGTACTTTCTCAGGAAGGTAACAGTGAAGCTTACTGTATTAAGCCTTACATTCTATTCCTAGAAATGAGGTTATGGATTGTACCTGTAACGTGTGGGATTCATATAAAATTTATATTCTGGTATTGTGGTTTGTTATTCGGCTTATATACAATGATCGGTTCAAAATTAATTCACAATTAACTTCATATATCATATAAATTGCAGATTTGTTTTTTTAATTAACAAGATTTAAAAATACATATATTTTACTGGGTGGGGATGGATGTTACATTCCGATTCACTTAAATGTATGCCTGCAGACGCTTTTCTTTTTCGGATGTCGTTATGAAATCAGTCTTTCATTCACAATAAGAACTTGAAAGTTGTCAAATTTGTTCCCAATGCGTTTGTAAAATTCAATAAATGCATGTTTAAATCAAATCAATGAAGATTAGGTGCATCACATTTTAAGTGTTCAATCATTATTTCTTGGTCATTTTTGACATATGATTCATTTTTCCTGGCCTTCCGTTTCCTATTTCATATATATGTTTAAATTATTGAAAAGAAATATATTTAGAAGAAAAGGATCAAACTCTACTACAAGAGACAAATACAATTTATTCTTGGGTGCAGAATATCTTTTCAATAAGCCAAGAAGTCTTCCGTATTAAACATTCGAAACTAAAACATGCAATAGTTAACTTGTGTTACAAGAAATGATTTTTTCCTTTGGATATAAAAAAGAAAACTGTTGCACTCTTTTAAAAAATTCAGGTACTGTGACAATACTTTCTATCTATTCGTAAATTGTATAGACTTTTTAATGACCTGGGTGTGTGTGGAGTAAAGACTGTCCCAAACTTCTTTTTTAAAAATAAATACTTTGATAGTGTAACCGAGAAAATTACGTGCCTCTGCTTAATTGGGATGGAACCCGACGCTTCTCTGCTTTACCGAATAAGCTTAAGGGTTATTTAAATCCCACTAGCCTTAGCTAGTGGGAAGCCGTACGTGTGTCGTTTGTACTACCACAATAGGACTTTTTTTTTATCCAAATGTCGCAAAATTTCTTTTTCTATTGCAGTTATGTAGATTTCTGCAATTTTACTGTATTAAAAAGCCATTAATTGGAAGATCTCCCAGGTGAAGAGAGGATTTTTTGATTTTGTCTTGAGTTTTTCCCTTGACGATCATTTCGCCCCCCCCCCCCCCCCCCCC
>PRKT01001880.1:18220-31045 GCA_003671525.1 Saccostrea glomerata | reverse complement strand
AAAGCAAATCGAACGCTTTTTTGTGTGCAGATCATGAAATGTACTGAGCTCCACGGGTATTTGTTGTCCCGAGCGCATTAATCTTGAAATCCAAATTCTTACTTGGCTAGTGATATCTTTAGAAAACATGTGTATCTAGATGAAAGTTAACTCGGCAACATGCGCCATCCCATTATTTAAGTTTTATGAGGTGTTTACACCTCCTATACCTGATTTCGCGGATTCAACGATACCCTAATATCGAGTATTATACGCGATTTCACGGATAATACCCGATTTCGAGTATTCTCTCCGACCTGTTAAATAATAAACACTCTACTGTATGTAAGAATGCAAAAGACATATCAATTTTCTATAATCCGTAAGTTGTCATTGGTGGGAAAGGCATTTATAGCAAATATAAGACCCGAATATTAAATTTTTTAATGATCTTACAGATGAAAATGGTTCTTTTTATACTTATGAGGAATGTTGTGGCATATATCCAGATGTAAGGCTTAATTTCTTGAATTTGCAGGTATAATACATGCTGTAAATACATGGATGAAAGCAAGAAAATTGAAGATACAACTGCAATAAAGAAGAAGAGTCGTTATGGTTTATAATCGTCCCTGTGATTGAATCTGATGAGGGATTTTTCAAAAGGTGTCTACAATGCATATTTTCCAAAACAGTTTAAATTTCTCCGATACCACTTTTACTTTTTCGGCAGGAGCCTCTTAAAAAATGACATGATATTCCGCAAAAGTTCGTGCATGACGGCATGACGTCGCTATGTTAAAATAACGTTATCAATTTTTTATCGGCAATTTTCAAAATTTTTATGTTTCAAAATATGTTAATTTACTAATATGTAAAAAGTTTTTTTTTTCTATATATCTTTTCTTCTGTATGTTAACCAAATATCCCATTTTTTTTGTAATTTCCTATACTTTTAGAATGGTGAAATTTTTTTACGATATACAAGTCTTTGCTAAAGCGTTAATTGCATAAAACGTTTTAAAGAGAATACTGTATAGGGGATTAATTTCACGGGTTGTAATTTTCACGGTTTTCTCTCATCTGACACGATCGCGGTTTCTTGAATTCGCGGAATTTGGTATGTAATAAAAGTTACTTCCCTTGTCTCCATTTAATCCATACCATAGCTACATGTAAACGATATTAATCAGCGTTATGTCTTTATTTCACGAACAACAGGGTAAGTTATTATAAAATTGTTAAATTTTTATAAATAATTAATTAACACAAATGCAGCTATTAATTGTCTCTAAACGTTAAATGATTTTCCTATATGCTATTACGATGAATGCATATGTACCCGAGATCTTCAATACAACGCAGCGAATAACTACTGAACGGAAATAAAACTTTTTATGTAGTTCTACGAAATAATATGATCTTTCCACACTTCCTTCGTCAGTAAGTTCGATATTAATTTAAAAGATTTTTTAAAACCAAAATGTAGATAAAAACTACATGAACTAACAATCATAAGAATGCAGGTAACAAATACATTAGTTACGCACGGGTAATCAAAACCCATGGTCCACGTTGTTTTGATTGATAATACATGTAACGTTGGCTATTAAAACAGCTTTTGAACAAACACAAATTATTATCTGCTGATTTGAATTAAAGTAAAGCGTGATAATTAAAATTAATTGAATGCCAGTACTACACTTGCAATTACTGAAATGACCATGGACTGCACGAACACCTATATAAATCTATCGTAGTCTATTCTCAATTTTCCAAATAAAACATAGAGATTATTGAAAATTTATTCACTGTTTCTTGAATTCACGGATATGTTAACACCGTGAATATAGCGAATATTAACACCGCGAGTTATTTTCCCCCTATACAGTATATGCAAAGTGTTTATTTTCGTGAATTATATAAATATTTGAATGACTAAAAATCCTGCATAACAATAATAAACACAAAAGATATTAATATACAAGGCAGCATACTCGTACATGTAAACACGACTACCTGGTATTTTATCTTTTAAAAAATGATAAACATTTCAATAAGATACATGTAGCTATGTGACATAGCTACATGTATCTTAAGAAAAGGTACATAAAGATTCACAAACAATACCATAGATAACACCAATAAAACAAAAACAATCACATCTTCTCAAGTCTTTCCAGAAGGCTAAGGGCACATTAAATATTCGTTTATTGAATATTAAATACTAGTATTCATAGTTAGATTCATATATTTCAAATATATGCCAGATATAAGATTGGAAAGAATTTGTAATGCACGTACCGGGTATCTAGAAAATTAAGGCGATAGAATGATACATAATACATTTTACGAATTTCGTAAGTGATACATGTATCACTCTAGGAATATCTTATATGTTCGCATTGTCGAAAAGTAATAACTTTATAACTTAAACTTTTTATAGACCCGAGAAGCTGCCATTGTGCTTAGTATACGTGTAGTATGGATATTAAAATTTTATTGTTAATATCTTTAAAGAATTTATTATATGTAAGAGTCTACGGAATCATTCTTCAGTGATGTCGCTGTCGGAGTCGTTGACAATTTCTTGAGAGGCATCACATACCGAGTTTTCCCAGTTCTGCACCCCTGTCCGCGGAACATCCTCGTGGCGCAAAAATGCCAAGAACCAAACTACGCTCGTGACATGCGCACACATGCCCACCACCCTGCTGCCGTTTTTGCACTTGCAGTACCAGGCCTGCACTAACACTTCGCTGAAGCGGATCCACAATGTGTATTGCTTTGCGGAGATATGGCGGCTTTGAATTTTTGCGCAGAGCAGATTAGGCAGCTCACTACTCACAAGGATTTCATATAATCCTTACGAACAGTGTTCATCCGTATATGACCGGGCCAGCTTAACTTGGTAGACACCGAGTGTAAGTTGCCTTATTTCCTCTTCGGTCAGGCGGGGGAAAGAAGGACATGCCTCCACTGCGTCCATGGGGGTCCACTTGTACGACCTTTTGTCCAGTTCTGAAAAATGTAATATAATCACTTATATAGAGGCATTTAAAAAAACCAGATAGCTTTTTAACACACGCACCGTAGCAAATCAACTGATTCCTGCTTTGAGATAATATTTCACAATTTTATGTATTACCATTTTCGCTGACAAATGACTGCAGCTCATTTGCTTCTCTCGCTAAGACTTTCATTTTTGCTGCTACTTGAATATCCTCATCGTAGGATCCACTGCTAAGGGGTGGTCTGTATTTATTACATAACGCACAGATAATCTTCATGAAGTCTCCGATGTATGGGATGAGGGTATTAGGAAGTGTTTTATCCAACAGTCGCCAGGTCTTAATTCGCCCATTCGCAGATTCCACCACCCATCTAATCTGTGATTTAATATCGATGAAAAAGTTAACAGTATTATTTCAAATCTGAATGCGATTGCATGTGTATCAGTTTTTTTAAGTGTTAAAGGTAGGTTGGGACAATAATTGCTAAATGTACAATCATTTCATATCAATTGTTTTACATATATTATTTTGTCCATTTCTTGAATTATAAAAGTTCCATTAAATAAAGGTATTTGCTTAATTCAAAACATATCTGTAATTGACAAGTAAATTTAACTTACTTTAGTGACTAATCTTGAGCAATTTGCATCTTCAGTTGACAGCTGTTTTTGTCCTCGCTCCAAAAAAGAGGGCATCTCCATCTGAAGTCCCAGATCCTGGAGAACCTCTCCCGAGTCCCTGAATCCTCTGTCCACCACCAAGATATCTTGCTCCTGTAACCATTCCTTGATTTCTTCTGAGTTAGTTCTTATCATGTGATTTAAGATTTTTGCGTCACTGTTTTTTGAGTCAGCAAGGTACGGCCCAAGACAAGATATGATATACCCTGTGGTAGACACTACTAACATAGGTTTTACCAAAGGTCTATGTTTGTGTAGACTGAATGATCTTCTGGAAAACGAAAAGTTTCCGCTCTTCTGTACATATATGTACGTTCCGTCCAGTACGAGGATGGCAGGATTGTCTGTCACATTCCTGGAAAACAGTTCCTTGGCTAAAGGACGGGTGTGATGCTCTATGACTGCATCCCGTGTTATATGTGAGAAGCCAAGGTAGTTTGGAACAAAGTATTCCTTCAAAGCTTTAGTAGCTGATTTAATGGCTCTTCTCACCTACAATTGAAAAGAAATATAAAAAGATTGCGTATACAGACAATATAAAATATTTGATTATATAAAAAAGTTCGCTTGTATGCAATATAATATTCAATATCAAATGAACATTATTAGTATACCTGGCATTTCTTCATCGCAAATAATGTTGACAAAAGCTCATTACTAAATCCACAGCGAAGTTTTGTGAGTAAAATGGCAACGCATGTCCTTACGCTTCTTGATTGGGATGAGCGCAATTCGCTGTTTTCAAGATAGGTCATGAGGTCATCGAACTCTGTCTTTGAAATGCCTGTTAGTACCATGTAATCAATGTCTTGTAGAGACTGCGGATTGTCGAAATCAAGGCGCTGCTTAGAACTTTCTAAAACAAGTTGTCGACAACTTTCAAGTAGATTTGTTAGAGATGCACCACTGATGTCCGCAGTTTCAGAAAAAGGAGTTATTTTCTGCATTGCTTCCTCTGTAAACTGGTCATCTTGGACATGGACAGGGCAACATCGCACACCTGTCGGGATAAAGATTCCTCGAAGGATGAAAACGCCCAATCTAGGTTTTAAAGCTGCCACAATAAGTTTTGGGCCTGGTCTTTTGCATATGAAACAATAAGCGTGGCTCCTACTTGTTGATGGTAGGTCAAGTGTAATAGATGGGGGGTCATCTGTTTTCAAAAGTTTAGATGAAGGTTCCAACATCTCATTTGCATTTACATGGGAATTTTTCTTACTTTCCTCTCTATAACACTTCAGCCTACATTTAGCGCACAGAACATCATCTTCACGTATGTTACTTGTGGCAAAACGCCTCTCCAGGATTCGAACGTGTTCAACTTTAATGCGAAATCTTTCAGAGGGATTTGTACGACGCTTGCAAAGACAGCAAGGGTAGGATCTAGGTGCTGGTTTTGACATTTTTTTTTCTATTAAGAAAACAATTATGAATATAAATATGTTTTCTAATTAACAATTAAAATATGAAATAAAAACAAATACAGATGCACAGATGCAAGCGTTCAACCCCACCCAACCCCTCTCGAAAAAAGAAAAGAAGAAAATAAATGGACAAAAAAGTGTTCAGTGTCAAACATTGGTGAAATGAAGTAAATGGACGGCCATTCGGGCGTCAAAATATTCCCGGAAGAATTCACCACGCCCCCTCCGGAGGCCCTGTAGCAACCGCTAATTAAATAACGCTGCTTAATGATACAGATATCATTAAGCATTGCTTTGAAACGCTTTTTGTCACAAATCATTGCATTAATAGTGTACATTCTTATCCGCTTAATGATATAATTCTTTCATAAATCGGCGATTTAGCATTAGCGATTGTTACAGATCCTTTCCATCTCAAAGCACCACCTTATAATATTAAACTTTTTTAGATTTTAGAACTATATCTATATCACTCAAAAGTATTTAATTGCAGGCATCAGGTTAGTATCAGGCACGTAGCAACAGGGGCCGGGGGGGGGGGCTGTCCCAGTTTTTTCCCCAACCTTCGTTAAACAACAGGAAATGTTAAGTGAAAGTAGGGTCCCCCCCCCCCACACTATTAGTAATGTATTGAGAATGTAGTATAAAAATTGAGAATGAAAGTAGTTTACATTGAGAAAAACTTGTCACCCCCCCCTCCCCACCCCAACCCAAAGAAAGAAATTTTTTATACTCTTCGAAAATGCTGCAAATCCATTCAGTTTTTAAATTAAAAGCCATTAATTGAAAGTATTGATTGAATTTAATTATTGTTGACGAGATAGAAAGTTTTGGAATAAGTTGACGAGATAGAAAGTTTTGAAATGAGAAAAAGAACTTTTTACTGCAGGATTTAATAAAGACAAGATTCGAGTCGGGAATTTCAGACGGTCAGGAGAGGGCTTAGAGATGGTCCAACAATGATCAAATATACGTACACCAGTAATGATTGATATTTCATTTATATCAAATATACGTACATTAGTAATGATTAATATTTCATTTATATCAAATATACGTACACCAGTAATGATTGATATTTCATTTATATCAAATATACGTACACCAGTAATGATTGATATTTCATTTATATGTTAACACAATAATCAAATATACGTACACCAGTAATGATTGATATTTCATTTATATCAAATATACGTACACCAGTAATGATTGATATTTCATTTATATGTTAACACGATAATCAAATATACGTACACCAGTAATGATTGATATTTCATTTATATGTTAACACAATAATCAAATATACGTACACCAGTAATGATTGATATTTCATTTATATGTTAACACAATAATCAAATATACGCACACCAGTAATGATTGATATTTCATTTATATGTTAACGTTCCGGTAATGAAAACGTTAAACTTTATTTCTTTTCATAGTGTTGTTCTATTTCATTTAACTCGCATGCCCATCGTAATATCAAAAACAGAGTGTTTGTGAAACACTATGCGCCCGGCGGCAACAAAGTTCAAAAAATCTATTTTTAGCATATTGATCACAGTCAAGGTCACAAGGTCATTGACCATGGTGTCATTTGAAAGAACTTTATTGGTGAAGTATGCATACCAAATATGAAGTCCCTATCTCCTTTGGTTCAAAAGTTATGGCAAAAAGTGTAAAAAGCTATTTTTAGCATATAGGTCACAGTCAAGGTCACAAGATCATTGACCTTACCGTCGTTTGGAAGGACTTTTTCGGTGGAGTATGCATACCAAATATGAAGTCCCTATCTCCTATGGTTCAAAAGTTATGACAAACAGTGGAAAAAGCTATTTTTAGCATATAGGTCACAGTCAAGGTCACAAGGTCATGCCCCCCCCCCCCCCCCCCCCCAACGAAAAAGGATTTTTCGAGCTTAGCAATGTTCTTTTCTTTTTTCTGTCTTTTTTTAATTACTTTTCAAGATTATTGAGATAAGTTGATTTTATTTTCTCTGACCACCACTCTCCTTTTCAGAAACGATGCTACATGTACATCCCTGACTGAATTGAACATATTTTATTATCTAACATATTTTTTTTGAATATCTATAATAACATTACATTACATGTACTAATATCAATGACTAAAACTGAGTTCATATATTATTTTTCATGTTTATTAATTTCTTTCATTATAAAGAAATTCTATCTGTCAGTAATTTTAAATGGAACATAAAGAATCAATTTATTCAATGTACATGTAACACTAGGTGAAAAATATTTATTTTTCTTGAAATGATTCATATCCAGCTGGACCTATATGCAATCTAATTAAAATCAGACTTCTTAGATCCGCACAACTTTCAGTGACCATGCGAAAGATAAATAGACCTTATTTAATTTTCTTGTATTTCATGTACCTGAAGAAGTTCATTCGAAAGATTTGTGTGCAATGATATTTAATCATTCATATATTTGGCCTCATGATGCTCATTTTTACTCAGATGATTCCTTTTAAAAAGTGTGTGTGTATATTTCCAAAAATAATATACGTATATTATGAAATATTCTTTCTTCATACAAGGAATATATAGGCCTTTATACCTGACTATAAATTTATAATAGAACAGAATGCATAGATGTAAAATTACTAAAGTCTTACAACATATTCATTTATAATTTTTTCTTCTCCAGGAATAAAATCACAGATCAAGAATCATTTCTCGGCACACACATTCTCTCTCTCTCTCTCTCTCTCTCTCTCTCTCTCTCTCTCTCTCTCTCTCGACTAATCGACTGAAAAACTTACCACAGACTGTTTAAACAAATCTTTTTTCTTCTTTTAACACCCATCCAGCACAGGTACCAGCAATTTTCTCAGGTTTTATTATGACGTCATTTTGTTAATTTATTTGACGTCACCAACACGCCGTTTTACCGGTAATTAATATTCAATGTAATTTAAAAGGTGAATCACTATTCATTGGCAATATCTTATTTTTCGTGCTATTAAATGTGGATTATAAAAAATTAAGAAAAATATAATTACTTAATTATCAGAGTGATTATTATGGATTCATTAAACACAAGTTCCATCATTATATTTCAATGCAATTTACGACTTGTCATGTATAAATAAAACAATAAATTTACCTTGGTAACCTTTTTAAAAAACACATGCACATTTACTTTTATGAACAATTAGTCGTTGTAGTGTTTTCTTGTTGTGAAAATAGAACTAAATACAAATTATCTTGAAGAAATATGTCATCAAATATCTGTGAAATGAATATGTTGCAGAAAAACGTCGTTTTTGTCATGATTACCTTTATCCGTGAAACACAATTTATTTAATTTCGACATGTCCGCATCTTTGTAAGGTCAAAATTAAATGTTAAAATAAATGATTATGATATGATTTTGCATTTGACGAAGTTTGGAATACATACTCGAATGCGGACACATTAAAAAATGCGTTGAAATACATTAAATATGCAAAAAATCGTAGATTTCCGGAATACTTTCCCGGTTTCGACTTTCACTGTTAACAATCGCGCGCGCTTTCTGCCAAACAAATACCAAATTTCTAAAGTTAGTGCCCCGGACATATGTTATAGACTATAAATTAAAAAATTACTCCACTTTATTTTTTCATATTTTTACAGGGCCGATTATGATAAATAACGACTTTTATTCTTTGTGTTATGATCAACAATGAAACACTTTTTTTTAAATAAATAAATTAAAAAACAAAACAAAACAAAATGTCACAATTTGTGATAAATGGCATGGAAATAAACCCTCGCTGCAACCAAGCTTTGAAAAAGAACAAAGAGTATGTGCAAACAAAAGTTTATTATAGTGCTCAAAACAATATATACACACTCCGAACATACACACATACAACACTCACACAAATACAAAAAAAAAACCTAAACAAAAAAAAATATATAATTAACAAAAAAAATTGATAATAGTGTCTATATACCGACTAAAATATTGCCAAACCCGACCAGACAACAAAATGCGCATCATGCGATTAAACGTCGCCGCCGCGTGATAGACCAAACAGCATTACTTTGAATCTAATCAAACCATCAGGAGTGACGAATGATGTCAGGTCTTTGTCCTCGTCCCTCATAGGAATTTGCCAATATCTCTTGCAAAGGTCTACTTTAGTAAAATACTTATTTTGTCCAATTCTAGCAAAAATTTCCTCGGGATCGGGCATTGGTTCGGCATCAAACACTGTCACCTTGTTTAGCTTTCTAAAGTCGATGCATATTCTCTTAGATCCATCAGCTTTCTTTGCAACAACGATAGAGCTGGCGTAAGGAGATTCGGACGGCTCTATGATGTCCATCTCAATCATTTTCTTGATTTCTTCCCTAACGGAATCACGCAGAGCAAATAGAATTTGATACGGTTTGTTGTGAATGGGATCCGTAGTTGTCAGATGTATCTCATGCTGAGCCAAATGAGTAAGATTTGGTAAATCAGACAAAACATCTTTGAATTCCGATAAAATCTTTTTGACGTCATCTTGTTGCTGCTCAGTCAGATCCGAAATGTTTCTTTTGCTTCGGAAGGAAATCACTCTCACCTTCTGAAATCTCACCATCTTGAGGTATTTCTTCTTCAATGACAGAACAAGAACTAAGAACTTCCGGTGTACTTACCTCTCTTTCAACATACTTCTTCAAAAGGTTAGCATGGAAAGTCTTGATCTTACCCTGTACATCTACTTTGTAGTCAGCCATTCCACATTTGGAAACAATAGTAAATGGACCCTTCCATTGCATGAGTAGCTTGTTGTTGTCCGTCGGAAGGAGGATTAATACCTTATCCTGAACGTTGAATGAAGGTGACCTTGTTTTCCGATCGTAATATTTCTTGTAGCGCTGACTGGACTTTTGTAAGGACTTCCTAGCTAATTCACATGTCTCTTCTAAACGCTCTTTCAAGTCGATGACATACTGATAAGTACTCTTGACTTCTGGGTCTTTTAATTCTTTCGTCCACATCTCTCGTAGAACTGTCATCGGTCCACGAACTGATCTACCATATAATAATTCAAATGGTGAAAAACCCATGCTCTCTTGAGGAACTTCACGGTATGAGAATAATAAAGGTGCTATATACCTGTCCCAGTCCTTGGGTCTTTCAGCAGCCATACGTCTGAGCATTTGTTTAAGCGTTCCATTGAACTTTTGAACCAAACCATTGCAGGCAGGATGGTACGGAGTAGTTGTAAGTTGTGCAATGGAAAGTAAACGACCTACCTCTTTCATAAGGTTAGACGTAAACTTGGTTCCCATATCTGATAAAATTTCCTTAGGAATTCCAAGTCTGGTGAAGCATTCAAACAATGCCTCATCAACACGTTCTGTCTCAATGCCTTTGAGTGCGACGGCTTCAGGGTATCTTGTACTGTAGTCTACCATAGTGAGTACATACCTGTTCCCACGATCTGTTGCTGGGAAAATTGGACCAATCAAATCTACAGCAACTCGCTCGAAAGGAGTTTCAATGATGGGCATAGACTCTAATGGAACTGGGAGAAAAAAAAAACCTAAACAAAAAAAAATATATAATTAACAAAAAAAATTGATAATAGTGTCTATATACCGACTAAAATATTGCCAAACCCGACCAGACAACAAAATGCGCATCATGCGATTAAACGTCGCCGCCGCGTGATAGACCAAACAGCATTACTTTGAATCTAATCAAACCATCAGGAGTGACGAATGATGTCAGGTCTTTGTCCTCGTCCCTCATAGGAATTTGCCAATATCTCTTGCAAAGGTCTACTTTAGTAAAATACTTATTTTGTCCAATTCTAGCAAAAATTTCCTCGGGATCGGGCATTGGTTCGGCATCAAACACTGTCACCTTGTTTAGCTTTCTAAAGTCGATGCATATTCTCTTAGATCCATCAGCTTTCTTTGCAACAACGATAGAGCTGGCGTAAGGAGATTCGGACGGCTCTATGATGTCCATCTCAATCATTTTCTTGATTTCTTCCCTAACGGAATCACGCAGAGCAAATAGAATTTGATACGGTTTGTTGTGAATGGGATCCGTAGTTGTCAGATGTATCTCATGCTGAGCCAAATGAGTAAGATTTGGTAAATCAGACAAAACATCTTTGAATTCCGATAAAATCTTTTTGACGTCATCTTGTTGCTGCTCAGTCAGATCCGAAATGTTTCTTTTGCTTCGGAAGGAAATCACTCTCACCTTCTGAAATCTCACCATCTTGAGGTATTTCTTCTTCAATGACAGAACAAGAACTAAGAACTTCCGGTGTACTTACCTCTCTTTCAACATACTTCTTCAAAAGGTTAGCATGGAAAGTCTTGATCTTACCCTGTACATCTACTTTGTAGTCAGCCATTCCACATTTGGAAACAATAGTAAATGGACCCTTCCATTGCATGAGTAGCTTGTTGTTGTCCGTCGGAAGGAGGATTAATACCTTATCCTGAACGTTGAATGAAGGTGACCTTGTTTTCCGATCGTAATATTTCTTGTAGCGCTGACTGGACTTTTGTAAGGACTTCCTAGCTATTTCACATGTCTCTTCTAAACGCTCTTTCAAGTCGATGACATACTGATAAGTACTCTTGACTTCTGGGTCTTTTAATTCTTTCGTCCACATCTCTCGTAGAACTGTCATCGGTCCACGAATTGATCTACCATATAATAATTCAAATGGTGAAAAACCCATGCTCTCTTGAGGAACTTCACGGTATGAGAATAATAAAGGTGCTATATACCTGTCCCAGTCCTTGGGTCTTTCAGCAGCCATACGTCTGAGCATTTGTTTAAGCGTTCCATTGAACTTTTGAACCAAACCATTGCAGGCAGGATGGTACGGAGTAGTTGTAAGTTGTGCAATGGAAAGTAAACGACCTACCTCTTTCATAAGGTTAGACGTAAACTTGGTTCCCATATCTGATAAAATTTCCTTAGGAATTCCAAGTCTGGTGAAGCATTCAAACAATGCCTCATCAACACGTTCTGTCTCAATGCCTTTGAGTGCGACGGCTTCAGGGTATCTTGTACTGTAGTCTACCATAGTGAGTACATACCTGTTCCCACGATCTGTTGCTGGGAAAATTGGACCAATCAAATCTACAGCAACTCGCTCGAAAGGAGTTTCAATGATGGGCATAGACTCTAATGGAACTGGGAAGATCTTACCTTTGGGTACGGTTCGCTGACAAACGTCACATGATCTACAATATCTTCCTACATCACCTTGTACACCTGGCCAATAAAAGTTAGACAATACCCTATCTGTTGTCTTTCTTATTCCTAAGTGACCAGACAGTACACAATCGTGTGCAAGTTTCATAACTGTAATACGGTGTGGTGAAGGAACAACAAACTGTTTGAAAATGTTATTGCTACTTACCTTCGGAGACTGAAAATATCGGAACAAAAGACCATCTTCAATGACAAACCAAGACACATTCTGTTGTCCTGTGAACTTCCTAACACCTGTCTTTGCGTATTCCCGATATTTATCCAGTAAAGCGTCCTCATTTTGTGCAACTATCATATCATCTACTGACGTGAAATTGTCTGTGATACTAGTTACCTTTAACGTTTTGTCCTTTCCCTTTTTCTTATGTACTTGACCTCTTGTCTGTACAGCTGAGCCTTCCACCAAGTCATGTGTATCGTTTTCCTCAACTTCGTTATTTCTACGGGTGTCCCACTTTGGATCAGG
>PRKT01001880.1:0-18065 GCA_003671525.1 Saccostrea glomerata | reverse complement strand
TGACAAGTGAAAAACGGTTCTCACTCACTTTAAACATACAATAACAGTTTGGACAATCCTTTTTATCGTGAATTGTAATCCTTCCAATATACACTAAGTTTCCATTGTCATCGTAGTCATACACATTTGCAAATCTGTATACATCCATAACTATGAAAAGTATGATACACAAGTCACATGTAATAATCCAGTAAAATAAATTAAATAAATCCAAAGAAAATCAAATATTCAGAATCACAATAATCCAACACATTTGCGAATTAAGGTCCGTTTAGATCCATTTTGATTCACAATAAAATTCACAAATTATCTAAAGAATCTAAAGAATCCCACCGCTGCCATTATTTGTAGCGTTTCCGAGTAAATCCTTTTTTCACATTCATATTTTTGGTAGCTCCTGATAATATTTCCTCTTTGTAATAAAACACAAAATAGTAGTAAAACGTTTATCAAATCCAAATGAAAGTAAAATATAATCCAATCAATGTTATAAAGTATTAATCCAAAGAATTGAATGAAAGGCACTTAGAATAATTCAAGTTAAATTCCCATAATTAAAATACTCTTCCAAATTACTCCCAATAAAATCTCTAATAAAATCTATTCATCCTAAAAATACCCCGCTTATATAGTTTATGACTCCTCTCATTGCTCCTCTTAATCACCCCTGCAGTAAACTAAGGTCAAGCTATCAGATCTAAATGCTATAAATCACTACTATTGTATAAAGCCTCCTCCTAGCCTAATTAACAGCTCCCCATGACCTGTTCGCAGTCTGGGTTAAGACATTGATAAACAATCTAGTCTACGATTGAAAGTAAAATAATGAAAACATACTAATCTACCAATTAAGAAAAGTAAATGTAAGAAAATAATAAAAATAAAAAAATAATTATGCTACAATAGGTGTATAACTTTTTTTAAACATTATTTTTCTTGCCTGTTCATGTCAAAATCTTTATAAAAGCAACTTGAAGAGTGTATTTAATGTAGATACACATTTTTAAAAAATATATTTTACATTTATCAATCCGGAAGACAAGACCCTATGCCTAGGACAGACTTTATCGAATAAATTAGGATCAAGTTAGTTTAATACCTGAAAGAGATATCGGAGATAGCTCGTACATTTGGCATTTCGTTTTCTTGAAATTGAGTAACCTTCTTTTTCCTTCTTAAATATCAACCTTATTTTTCCTTCTTAAATATTAATATGAATATACATTTAATATTCTTTAACCGTTTATGTGTCTTGTGATAAACTACGATGACCGCCACATCACAGTTAACTTGTTTAATTAGCTGTATGGTATTTTGGACAGCCTTCATTCCTTGGCTTGTGTTAAGCATATAAATGTACCTTACATTTGGGCCTCTCTTTGCAATCGTTAGTCCCCCTTCAATTTGAATACAATGGCAATGGCGGATCCAGGGGGGTTGGGGGGGCTCGGGAAGGATTTTTTTTTTTTTTACAAGTGTTATTTTATCATTTTTTGCATTTGTAAGACTCTAATCAACATGAACCCTTTGTTTGTACAACTGTGAAATATACATCAACTGCGTAACAGGAAATCACTTTCCGCATGAACGCACACAATACACAGGTAATCAACAGAGAGAGTGCCTCAGAGATCGGGTAGTCCATGACCTAGTGAAGTCAAAAGATCACAGTACAATGTAGTTAGGTACCAACAACAGAGAACTGCATAGTTACTCTGCTACTCAGTAATATTCTTTTGCTGATAAAATGCATGTTTTTAAATTATGGATACACTTTTATTCAGAGGAGTTTTTTTACCGTTTAAAAAATTTAATTAATATATTTTTTTAACAAAACCAGGTTGGCTTAGCAAACCCCTCCAGTTTTGACAGATTCTCCCGTTTTTTGTAATTTTTTTCTTCAGTTTGAAATTTCATTTATTGTATACATGTGTTTATATTCCAAATCATATTGACAGTATACTTATATACTCTAGTAAGTTGAAAAGCACAGTTAGGGATTCCGAAAAGAATTCAATTTTTAAGTTTTTTAGTGTTTAAAAATTTGCACATTAGTTGTATCGTCAACTTCCCTTACTTATGCAGCAATATACCTTCATCACCTGCATATTGAGTATTTATATCTCAGTTGATTCGATACGCAAGAGCATGCTCTACGTATGAACAATTTCTTAAACGAGGTAAATTATTGACAAGCAAGTTGATGAAACAGGAATATCAACAGTTTCGTTTAAAGTCATCATTTCGTAAATTCTATGGTCGATACAATGACCTTGTCAGCAAATACAATTTATCGTTGAATGAAATGCTGACTGACGTTTTTCATACCAATTGTTAGTCCATTATTTATACACTGAATTGACCACGGATTTTTTCCGTTATATCCTGATTATGACAACGAGCACACGGCGGGTGTGACCGGTCGGCAGGGGATGCTCACTCCTCAATGGCACCTGATCCCACCTCTGATGTTTCGGAGGTCCGTGTTTGCTCTGCTCTTATTTTGTATATTTGTTTAATGGACGTTGAGATTGAATACTGTTCGTTATTTCCATATCCTTCTTGTACCTTGGAAGTCAACTTGACATACGACTTAATTAATATTGTAGATGCATTTAAAGTAAAGACAACTTGAAGTCAACTTCTTGTATTCCTAAAATTGTCAGATTTAACAATTTTTGAAAGCAAAGTCTAAAGTCTTGTGTTAAAGTTTAATCAAATTTAAAACATTTATTAAAAAATTGTGATGATCTGTCTTTAATAAAGCTACATAAAGTACCCCCAAAGTGCTGGAAAATGCACCAATTAGAACATTTAAAACAAAATTTTCTCGGGGGAGGCCCCCCGAACCCCGGCCTATGGGAGGGGGACACCCCCTCCCATGCCCTCCCCCTTAGGCCCTCTGGGCCTCAAAACCCCCACACATGGACTTCTGGATCCGCTACTGAATGGGTGTCCATCTTTGACTTTAGAACCCCCAACATATGTTTCGGATCAAAATGTAAAATAGGATTTGCACAATAGCATTGTTGAATAAAAATATCGAATTTCATTCACTGGTATGAGAGGAGTTGCGGATAAGAGATGGGTACTCGAAAGCGTAACAGACGCAAGGATTGACATCCAGTTTATTTTGACCCTCCGGCTTTTCTAGCGGGGATAAATTAATAAACATTGTGACCATTAGTTCTGCGCCTACATCATTCATGATTTTAATTTAAATGAATGATATTTATTTATCCCTGTTACACCGAATTTGAAAATGGACGCCAAATTTCTAATCTACAATGTATTTACACTACACGTAGGAAATATTAAAAAAATATTAAATATTAAATATTAAAACTTGAAAGAGTGTATCTATATTAAATAGATGTGTGTCGTCCGCAAACATATCTACTTTACACGACATGTGTTGATCTTCACTATGAATTAAGATGCCTTTTATTTGAGGATTCTGTCTAATTGCACAAGCTATAGGTTTTATTTGAAGTACGAAAAGTAGAGGGGCCGTGAGACACCCTTGTCTTGCTGATCTTTGAAAAATCTTCTTCTTTACTCCTGGACATCAAGCAATCAATATGTTTGCATGATTGTAATCAGCATGGAGTCCTCTACCAAAATTGTGAAATTCATGACCCCAGGGTCAGGGGTTCTAGTGCTAGGGCGGGGCTAAATAAGTATATAGTGAACATGCATTATTTCTTTTTAAATCTTCTTCTCTGCTACTGGGTATTAAATAAACCAACTAAGTACATAGTTATGATGAGCAAGAGTGCTTCTTCCAAAATTGCGAATTTTATGGCCCCAGGGTCAGGGGTTCTGGTGTTAAGGCGGGGCTCTGTAGATTATACATGTATAGTGAAAATACATTAATTCTTTGAAAATCTTCTTCTCTGCTCCTGCGTATCAAATAAACTAACTCAGTGCATAGTTATGATGAGCAAGAGTGCTTCTACCAAAATAGTGAATTTTATGGCCCCAGGTTTAGGGGTTCTGGTGTTAGGGCGGGGCTCTATAGATTATATAGTGAAAATATATGAATTCTTTGAAAATCTTCTTCTCTGCTCCTGGGTATTAAATAAACTAACTAAGTGCATAGTTATGATGAGCAAGAGTGTTTCTACTAAATTGTGAATTTTATTGCCCCAGGGTCAGGGGTTCTGATGTTAGGGCGGGGCTCTATTGATTATATAGTGAAATTACATGAATTCTTTAAAAATCTTCTTCTCTGCTCCTGGGTATTAAATAAACTAACTAAGTGCATAGTTATGATGAGCAAGAGTGCTTCTACTAAAATTGTGAATTTTATGGCCCCAGGGTCAGGGGTTCTAGGGATAGGGCGGGCTCTATTGATTATATAGTGAAAATACATTAAATCTTTGAAAGTATTGTTCTCTGCTCGTGGGTATTAAGCAGATGAACTACCTATATAGTTATGATGAGCAAGGTTGCTAATCTTCCAGAATTGTGAATTTCAAGGCCCCAGGGTCAGGGGTACCATAGTGGGGACTGTACTTATATACTGAAACTGGATGAATTGTTTGAAATCAGCTCCTTGGTCTTAATCAAATAATTTTGAAAAGCAAGGGTGCCTTTTCAAAAATTATGCAATGTGTGTATCTAAGCTTAAGGGTCAGGTGTTGATGTGTGATAGGGGCATTACTGATTATTGCTGACATATTACTGATTACTTGAAATACATTTTTAGCTCACCTCAACGAAGTTGGGGGAGCTTATGTAATACCGTCGGTGTCGGCGTCGGCGTCCTCGTCGGCGTCCTAGGTTAAGGTTCAGTTTTTTGGAGCAGTTTTCTTTTTAAGTACTTCTATGTCCTATATTGATTAGACATGCATGGAAGATGGTTCTAGTGTGTTTCATTGTACCAGTCAAAGTTTCAGATGCTGCAATTTCAGCAGAGGAATGGCCAGGTTAATGTTTTTGGAGCAGGTTAACATTTTTTGGTGTAGTTTTTGGTGTAGGTTTCATTTCCAAGTAACTATAATCCCTATGTTGACCAAACTTGCTTGGATGATACATCTAAGGATGCATACAAACGGGCTTGCTTCGGATGCTGAATCTGACCTACGTTTTCCGGTTGAGTGAACAGGTTAAAGTTTTTGGTACAGGTCTCATTTCCATGTAACTATAAGCCCTATGTTGACCAAACTTGCATGGATGATACATCTAAGGATGGAAACTACCGGGCGTGCTATGGATGCTGAATCTGAGCTACATTTTCCAGTTGAGTGAACAGGTTAACATGATTGGTGCAGGTCTCATTGCCAAGTATCTATAAGCCCTATGTTGACCAAACTTGCATGGATGATACATCTAAGGATGGATACTACCGGGCGTGCTATGGATGCTGAATCTGACCTACATTTTCCGGTTGAGTGAACAGGTTAAAGTTTTTGGTGCAGGTCTCATTTCCAAGTAATTATAAGCCCTATGTTGACCACACTTGCATGGATGATATATCTAAGGATGCATACAACTGGGCTTGCTTTGGATGCTGAATCTGACCTACTTTTTTCGGTTGAGTGAACAGGTGAAAGTTTTTGGTGTAGGTTTCATTTCCAAGTAACTATGAGACCTATGTTGACCAAACTTGCATGGATGATGCATCTGAGGATGCATACTACCGGGCTTGCTTCGGATGCTGAATCTGACCTACATTTTCCAGTTGAGTGAACAGGCTAAAGTTTTTGGTGCAGGTTTCATTTCCAAGTAACTATAAGCCCTATGTTGACCAAACTTGCATGGATGATACATCTAAGGATGCACACTACCAGGCTTGCTTCGGATGCTGAATCTGACCTACATTTTGCGGTTGAGTGAACAGGTTAAAGTTTTCATCAAGAGATGAAAATTCTCAAATTTGTTTCAGATGCTGGATTTTGATTACATTTTTATGAAGAAGAACAAGTTTAAATTGTTTATGTAGGTCTATTTCAAAGTATCACATCAAAATTGCTTAAATATTTTCATTTTTTGATTGTAAACTTTTTGTTGGTTAATTGTGTGACTTTGCCTTACTTAAAGACAACATTCGTTGAGGTGAGCTCTGTAATCTCTGATTACCTATGTTTTGTTCCCCTACCCTGCCTATGGGTATTAAGTAAACAAACTAAGCAACTGCTAAGTGTATTGTTGTGATGATCAATGGTGCCTCTTTCAAAACTGTGAATAACATAGCATCTGGTTTAAAATATGAATCAAATTCAATCACTGGAAAGTTGTTGCATAATGCTCATGTGACCTCTAAGGCCCGTGGGCCTCTTGTTTCATTCAGTTGTGCGTTCTCTCTCTTCTTTAAAAGCCGTAATCTCGTTGTTACAAGTTTGAAGTTTATCTCTCAATTTTCGATCTGTGCATTACTTTCTTTTTTCATTTGGACCAAACCGTTCACGGTAGCTCAGTCGGTAGAGCGCTCGCTCCGTGATCGGGAGGTCGTGAGTTCGTATCTCGGCCGCGACTGACCTAGTCGTTAAAATTGGTAGCAACTATTCCTTCGCCATGCGCTCGGCACTTTGAAGTGAAAGTTGCGGGTCATTCGGATGAGACCTTAAAAACCGAGGCCCCGTGTCAGCGGCAGGCGTTGGCACGATAAAGATCCCTCACTGCTCAATGGCCCTGAGTGCCGAGTAAAGGTCAAAATTTGAAGCCCTTCACCGGCATACGGTGACGTCTCCATATGAGTGAAAAATTCTCGAGAGGGACGTTAAACAATATACAATCAATCATTTGGACCAAGCCTTTTTGAAATTCGTCAAATATATAATCTCCTTTTAAAGTCGAATTGCAACAATGAATAATAACTAAGTACTCAAGTAATTTTTTTTCAAATTATGGACCCTAAGGGCTTTACCATAAGGGATATAATAATTTTACCATAATGTTATGCAAAAGTAATATAACCATTGAGGTATACTTTTATCTGAAGTTGTAATCATAAACATTTCACGAGACTTGATAAGAGAGATATTTGTAAGGCCACTCTAACCCTCCATTTCCTTTTCCCTTGACGCTACAAACATCTCTTTCATCGAGTAATCCATAAAGGTATAAAATCTTTGTTGCTGGTCCTTACGGAGAGTATTAAGAGTACCTCTCCAACATCTTTTCTCGTTTTTCAATCTGTCCCTTAAGTATTTTGGAAAGTCACGAGTCCTTCGGGACAAAACCCCTCCTCCGTACCCAATCTTTACTCCCTCACTGATGCAGTTATTTATTATTATGTCTGTAATTTTATCAGTTTTGTTAGTGTTAAAATAAATAGCGTACGAATGTTGCCTGTCTTGATGATAGTTTGTCTGAAGAGGTACTCGATTGCATATACTTCTCTAGGAAATCGACTTCCTCCTGGTTATGGCTAGGGCTACAAATAAAATTATATCACTTAAAGTTAAGTTTTTCACCTTTCATTCCTTTTTTCAAAGGAGATTCAAATCAATTGTGTACTATACCTGAGCTGTTGTGCATACGGAGTGGAGGGGGGAGGCATTTGATGAAAAAGGCTCACAACTTGTTTTTGGACTGCCCTTCTGATGTTTTCATCAACACTCCCGATTTTTCTTTCGATTTCTGTGATATCATTGAATGAAATGCTGACTGATGTTTTTCATACCAATTATTAGTCCATTATTTATACACTGAATTGACCACGGATATTTTCCGTTATTTCCTGATTATGACAACGAGCACACGGCGGGTGTGACCGGTCGGCAGGGGATGCTCACTCCTCCATGGCACCTGATCCCACCTCTGATGTTTCGGAGGTCCGTGTTTGCTCTGCTCTTATTTTGTATATTTGTTTAATGGACGTTGAGATTGAATACTGTTCGTTATTTCCATATCCTTCTCATGAAAGCTAAACAGACTAAACAAGACCTAAACAACAGGCCCAGGGGACACACCGCTCACTTGAGCAACTGGTAAAAGCAAAAATAAGTTCAGTATTGAAAAGTTTAAATATAAAAATGGGTTCAGGGGAGGGGGGCGTATTTGAACAAACTTAAATCTACTATTTTCTAACAATATGACACATAATGGTTTTGTTGTTTATCAGATAAAAATTATTATTGATAAAGCCTTTACATTCCTCCGATGGCTCCTCTTTTCTCACGATGTAAACAAGTTTAAATTTACATTACCTATTTAGATGCTTTTATGTTGATGAGCAATAATTTGTGAAGAATTTTACCTATTTTTACCATGTATTTCTACGTAAGATCTTGATCATCCATTGTGGCCTCACAAACTTAAAGCACGAGACTTTTAACCTTGCGTCTTTTTTCTCAGATGATGTGAGGGTATAAGGTTAATCCCTATACAGAAACAATATATGTACACAGAAAGTCAACAAGTATTACTGGTACCTGTACAATATCATGAATACAAAAATATCATAAGTAAGAATAAATTATCATTGTGAAACTCCATAATTCCATACATATCTAATATCAAAACATGCAGAAATCTCAGCAGTCGACTATTGTAAAAATTAAAATAGATAAAAATTATCAACGGTATGCACCTTACATTGTTCGTCACAGCAATAATGACTTAAAGTTCGTTGTTAAGAAATAATAACGAGATACAGGTATAAATTCAACAGTAAAACACTCATCATTGCCTGTCTCTTTCAGAATCTTTAAAAATATTCATAATTATTGTTAATCATAGCAATTAGAGCTTTGATCACGGTCAAATAGAAACAGTTACTTCCCGTTCTGTATCTTGTGAAATATTCGCCATAAAATTATTTCGTCAAGTTAGAGGTACATACAAAATGTGTCTTTTATCGATAATTAAAGAATCTGGGTGGATTAGGCGAGTCAAATGCCCACACGGATTTTCTTGCTCTCTAAGTATATCTGAATAGTCGTACGATTTACGTAAACATTTAAACATTGTACAGCACTGTCCAAATGACAATATTTACATTTTTTAACCTTGCTGTTATCGTTACAGTTTTTAACATATGATGCTTTTCACAGCTTGTTAGATGTTCTATCGAATATGTTTTCAGAGGTTTGGTGATTTTTTGCATACAGAACAGCCATATCATGCTGGTCTATCCATGATGGTTTACATTTCAATTGTGCAATGTTGTCTGGAACTGAATGAATGCATGAATGAATGTTATATATCTGGAAAACTTGTTTATTATAGGAAATATATTAATTGAACGTAAATAAAGTTATTATCGTATTTTTTCAATTTGTTTTCAGTGAAAAAATATATTTATCTATAAATTTCAACCTGAACTTCAAAAAATCGTGATTCGAACACTCGCGACAAATGACTGGGTGCTTTGACACCGCCGCTATGATCACTGAGCCACGAAGTCTCATGTACATTGCCCTTTAAATAACAAATAGTTCTTTGTGTATAGCAAGCACACAATTGGACTTAGAGTTTTTAAGAATATGTTCCGAAATTAAGTAGGAAAACTAACTTTTTTATATAGAGTAGGTCTTCATACCATTTTTTTTTAAATGATGAGATATACATCCTTCCATATCCTTTCGATATTTGTTTACCAAAAAATGGTACGAAGACTCACTCTATACGAAAAACACAGTTTTAACATTCAATTTCTATCAATTTTACGGTTTTTTAAAGCGTGTTACCATTTTGATGGGTTAATTAAAATCAAGTTCTAAGTCATTTGATTCAGGTTTTATCTTTACTGTATGCAGAGGATTATAAATAACACCAAAATTTTACAAAAAGTGAAATTTTAAAGAATTTTTCAATTCGTTATTTTAACTGCCCTTGCGTAGGCATATGACCCGCCTAATCCCCCCCAGATTCTTTAGGTTAGATTGATTGATTGTATACTGTTTAACGTCCCTCTCCAGAATATTTCACTCATATGGAGACGTCACCATTGCCGATGAAGGGCTGCAAATTTGGGCCTATGCTCAGCACTCAGGGCCATTGAGCAGGGAGGGATCTTTATCGTGCCACACCTGCTGTGACACGGGGCCTCGGTTTATACGGTCTCATCCGAAGGACCGCCCAATTTAGTCGCCTTTTACGACAAGTAAGGGGGTAATGAGGACCTATTCTAACCCGGATCCCCACGGGGTAATTTAGGTTAGAATTAAAAACTAAAAACAAAATACTGATTTATTGCTGTATTTCTTTCTAAACTATTTTAAACACTTGTGACCTTACTAAGTTTACTAATCAAATAGTGCCTTAGAAACCTTAACCTTAACCCTCTTACCCCTAATGTAAGTGCTTAAGACACTGATTATTATCTTTTAACAAAAATTATTGGCAGATCACGTGATAAAATAGGCAGAGCTTCGCAATCCGACATCCGCAACACGTCAAATTTCATACATCCTAGCCCTTCGAAATGTATATAGAACACACTTACTTATCTATGCTCCGCAATCCCGCATTCGCAACACGTCAAATTTTCTATACCCTAACGCTAACCATAACCCTAACTTAAACCCAAACTAAAACCCTAACCCTGTCCCTCAGCCTAACACAAACCCTAACACCTCTACCCCCTAACTCAAATTCATACCCGTATGAAAAATTTCAGGCGGAGAGTATATATGGAATCCGTCTGAATAAAGCTTTACAAAGCATTTGATGTTAAGGTGGAATACAAGTGAAATTCAGGTGGATTTTATAGAAGGGATTCAGGCTGAATAATAGGCGAAAAATGCAAATTAGTCCGTCCATGAATTCCGCCTTTCAACTACGCTTAAAATTCCTGCCAAAGCATTGGCAAAATGTTGTTGGAATTCAGGCGGAGTTTAGATGGAATCTGTCTTAATATTCAGCTTTAATTTTTTGCCTAAAATCTGTAGAAAAATAAAAATGTAACATTAGAACATTATTTATTTACTTACTTAAAGTTACATTTGACTCCAAAAGTTTAACTGATACTGTCTATTTCAAACTTAAATTGGCTTGTATATCAATTCAAAAAATCTTTATTGGCATTAGAGCTCGAGTTCACTAGAACTTCAGGAGTCTTCTGAAACTCCCTTTTAATCCTCAGTGTTTTTTTTACTTTGCGTTTGATCTTTATCCTTGCATATGACACCTGCTCTGTGACTGCATCATTCACATTTTTCTGTGAAAATTAACCACCGTTCTGACAAAAATAGATGGATACATATTCTAAAAAAGAAATACTAAATTTTATTCATTATTTAGACTTGAAATTTTGTTATTTTTAGGCACATGCAGTACTGCTACTTGTGAAATGCCTTGATTTCTTCATTGTAATTCTTTAAACATCATGAAGATAAAATGATTAATTAAAGAGTTTTAAGAGAAATAATGTTATTCACGTCTTTACCCTTTAAGACGTCCATTTTGGAATTATCCAAAACAGGTTTCAGGTGCCCTTCTTTGGACCGAAGTCCTTGACCCCTGCTAGATGCCAATTCCTCCCAGGAGAACATGGCCTGTAGAAGTTTGACATATTAAGTAAAGACTGTTTTTGTAGGATGGGCCTCTTTGGCAGCATCTATGGCTTAATTATAAAGAGAATCTCTGAGAAAAGCCATAGATGCTGCCAAAAAGGCCCATCCTACAAGAAGGGCCTTTACTTTATATGTCAAACTTCTACACAAGTTAAAAATGGAAACTCTTTAATAAGGAAATTAAAACATTGAAAGGCATATAAGAAATGACTAAAAGATGTACTGCACAAAAGATGTTCAAATCACATTGAAGAAAAATTAAAATTTATAATTCTGAAATATTTTGCCAAATAAGATTTTTTTTTAAAATCCCAAAACGGTTATTTGCAATTTATTAAAGTAAATTTTTAAAAAACCGACAACTATTTGTTTGTCAGAAACATCTATGATGGTGTCGCTCATCAAGAAGTTCGCTTTCTATTGGGCATCGATCTTATAACAGACTCGCTTTTGCAGACCTGATAGTCGTTCCACAATTTTCTTTTTACCCCTACATCAAAAATGGATTTCTTGACGAAATCGTTTTTCTTCCAGCCCATGTTCACATGTTCCCTCCGCAGGAACTCGTCCTGCATCGGGAAGTCCTTCCAGCACACTTTGGGTATTTTTGGCGTGCACTGATTCCTCTCTTGGGGCTGTGGAGCCATCTCTGGTTGATTTTCGGAGATTCCGTTCATATGTGTAAATGGGAGCAGTTTAGTCAACATCAATCATATATGATCTTTGCGTCAATTTAGGTTTTTTTCGTTTTCTTGAAAGCTCGAACTCTTCTAAATCCCTGTTACACTGAGTCCCTGCACTAATCATCTTGGGTCTCTGTCTGATGTCAACTTGAACTCCTGATCAAATTAAAATCATTATTTGCACATGTACTACATTTTATATTATATAAATATATGTATATGAAACAGCCTGCAAAATGTTGCATAATAACATGTGAAGTTTAATTTACCCTTTTCTTTCAATTGAGGCTTGACGTGAGAGTATTTTGGTCTTTTAATTACTGGCTTCCTGTTAACTTGCATCCCAACAGTCCGGGTCTTACTCTGAAAAAGTATTAATGAACGATAATACAAGTGAATATAATTTAAGACTTAATTATTATAAAATATTCTGAATATTGCACTCAATGTACCTGTTCAGATTTATCCAAGTCATTACATGAATCTGCTCCAGTCTCGACTGATTCATTATTTTTCACGCTGGCACTGCTTTCGGGCTGGATAACCTTTAAAATTATTAAATAATTCAGATTGGTACGTTATCGGTCATTACCCCTCCCCCTTCCTTTTCCCAATTTTATAGTTAAAAGTTTTATAAGAAGCTAACTTATATTCGAAACTTTAGAAATTCAATGTATTTTTGTCCACAATAATAAACAACGAGAAATAATGCTACTTACTCTCATACATTCACGTTTTCTAAAGGCAGCTCTCATTTTTTGGGGTTGCGAGAGACGCTCTGAAGCTGCCTGGTGAGAGGGGGATGCATAAGAATTCGGTCTTTTTTCTGGACAAGACACATCAACTGTGGGAACTGTGGGTATTGCATCTGGTAATAAAATTTTCCTCTTTACTTCGAAACTCATAGATTCTTTGATCAAATATTCCTGAGGATAGCACTTCGGTGTGAAATGTTTTTCACAAAGCACGGAATACTTGGTAGGGTTTGTAAAGTCTTTTCTTTTTGTTTTCATAAAAGTTATCCACAGTCGCCGAATTTCAGGGCGAATTTCTTCGTTCGGAAACTCGTGGAGAGACACATTGTCACGACTGGTTGATGTACAACCCGCTGCTACACAAAACTTACCAGATATTCTCTTAGACATCGTGTTCAACACTGAACACATGTAGCATACACAACGTGTGACGTCATTTCCGGTTCTCGGCTCTTTTTCTGGAGACCGCACAGTCGTGTTAATCGCTATTTTAGCGTTATCTCTGCAATGCGTTGGAATTTGGGGAAACCTCGTATATCAATGTGATCATGATTTCAATATCTATTTAACTGACTTGATAGTTAAAACCTCTAAGGCCTTTCTTTAAGGTCTGCTGGGGGTAATAATGTATCGTAAAGCGCTTTGAGTAGCATGTATGCTAGAAAAGCGCTATATTAAAACAATCATTATTATTTTATTATTGTTATTAAAAACTAATCAAAACAATTGTTTTGTAAGCAGGAAAGTACTGAATCCAGCAATTGAAATTAATGCAGTCTTTTTCTTACCATGACGGAATTAATCGATCCAAGTAATCTTCAATTCTTTGAGCACGTTCTTGGAGAATAATGCGTTCTCTTGTGCAGTGGCCTCAGTGATTGCACCACCTGAGGGGGTTATGAGTCCAGTATTATTTAGGAGTACAATATTAGACATAATATTGTTCTCCGGACAATAATATTGGAGTAAAGCTAGTACACTCTTTGAAATATGAGACTGTAGAAACAAAAGAATGACGTCACAAAACCCTATATATTGGATTCGGAAACTTCATAAGAATCCATACAAACAAATTCACTGCTTGAAAAAGCACCTTCACAAGGTGATCGAAAAAGCATGGTCAACTTTGTATTAACATTACAAAAAATAAAGGTGAAAAGGTAACCTTTACTACATGAAAGGTGGTTAGATATAACCTTTCACCTTTAATGTCATATTATGGTAGTTCTACACTCGGCACTAAATGGGCTCAATCTTAAAACTTCTGCTTTTATAAGTTAGATATACATCAATGCAATGGATAGACCCAAGAAAAATTATATGTCAACATGTTCACTTTTATGCTATTGCCGTTCGACGTAATTTCTCTGTGACGTCATAAAGGGTCGACGCGCGTTTAGTGGATTACATACATGCCGTTGGGTTTGAAAAATTAACGCATTTCACACGTTAAAAGTAACAATCAGGCAAATATAAAGTATGAATAAGTCACAAATGTAAATATAGGTAATAAGGTATCATTTTTTGAGTTTTATTGAGATGTAAAACGGGTCGGCACATGATGAAATCTTCCATAAAGCCCTTGGGATTTGATCTCGTGACCAACCCGTTTTACATCTCAATAAAACTCAAAAAATGATACCTTATTTCTTAAATAATGCAGAGGGAAAATCAAAATTGTCCCAGCAGGCAATTGACGTCTTTAAGACGTTGGTAAAACGTTGTACCAAGACTTTAAAATAACGTTGCAAAAATATTGAAAATGAAAGTGTTTTAGACGTCATTTTCATAAGTCATCTAGACGTTATTTTATAGACGTAGTAGTGATGTTCTAAAGTAGCTGATATTGAAAGTCTTTAGACGTCATTTATTCACGTCCTTGAGACGTCATTAAAGACGTTGTACTGACATTGTAAAAACATCGTAACAGTCCTTTTTTTCCGATATCTTCAAAGGCACTTTTACTTTTACATCCTTGACAAGTTGTACAATTACTTTAGTTACAAAATAAGATACAAAACTACACTGCTTTCAAGTGACAGCCTAAAGTGTAACAATCTTCTAAAATTACAACAGTAGTATTTTTTTTATCATTTATTTTACTGGAAAAAAATTCCAATAAAAGGTTTATCACTGAAAACACAATAATGGCTATTTCCATAGATCATATCACACTCAACCCAATTTGAAATAGACTTTTGTTTCATGATCATACAAAAATTCTAAAAATATAAATCTGATAACACAGAACATATACTGAAAATTCTGAACTTCTTACAGACTGTGTCATTAATTTTTATGTATATCTTGAATATCATTTTCTTGATATGATGAATAAATAAAAAGTATGATGTAAGTATTTTACCTAGAAAATATATTCACACAATTCATTTCAAATAAATGTAAACAATGAAAAAATGATGGTACTTTCAAACAAATTTAAAATTGTAACACAATTGTAATACAGTTCTAAGTCCCGATTTAGAATAAAAAGTGTAAGAGTTGGAGGGTAAAAAATAAGGGTAAACTGTGTAACCGGAAACAAATTTTTTAAAAAGCTAAATCTGAAGCACTGCACGAAAAACCACCCTTTGTATAGCCAAAAGGTAAACAAAAGGCCACATTTCATTCACCTTTTGACACCTTTCATGCTCCTTTAATTTTTTTATGAAAGGTATAGAAGATCAAAATATGATCAGCTTTTGGATACAAAAAAGATATCCAAATGGCCCACTTTTATATACCTTTTATGCATAAAAATACTTTATTTTATCCATCTTTTTTGAGAAAAATACCGTCTTTTGTAACCTTTTCACATTACAAAACTTGATCTTTTCTGTAACTTTTTTATTAAAAATATCTCCTTTTTTATACCTTTCATATTTTGAAAGATCTACTTTTATAAATCTTTTCAAACTAAAAGGTCATCTTTTGCAACTTTTACGGATCTTTTGATTTAACAAAATTTCAACTTTTATGCAGCTTTTTTATGTCAACAAAACCTTTTTAACCTCAAAATCTCCACTTTAGCATGGTGTTCAAAAGCAAGGAATCAATGCTCTTAAATATCCTCAGTCAAATTAAAAAAAAATGGCCACATTTTTTATCAGTTTAATTTAATGGTATAATATAAGTACTGTGATCCATCAGCTTGATTAAAGATTCACATACAGTTAAGTATCAAATAACAATCTCATTTTAAATTTTCATACAAATAAACAGATAAAACAGAGAAAAAATAATAATAAAAAATAAAATAATGCATTGAACTATCAAGTGAGGGACTTTGAAGGAATACCGTAGCAAAAATTAATACATGTTTGTATGTCAATGTCTTTGTCCTAATCAGATCTTTAAATTAATGTTGCTGTTATAGAAGGCATATTTTTGGGTTACATGTACTGCCATAAAATCAAACAAATTTCAATAATCCAGACTGTATATATTAAAAGGTGATTTCTCCCTGTAATATTCATTCAATTGTATTAATTGTCTTCATAAATTTTAACGTTTAATTTTACAGCTACTGTTGTCCCATTGACTTTGTTATAACCAAGTTTTACTGTATAATTATTTACATAATCATCTGTAATAAATAAAGATCTTGTCAATTTAACGAAATTAATAAAAGGACCAAGATTTTGTGAAAAGTGGGGGGTGTCCCCCTCCCATAGGTGGGGGTTCGGGCCTCCCCCGAGAAAATTTTGTTTTAAATGGTTCTAATTGGTGCATTTTTCCAGCATTTTGGGGGTACTTTAGACTTTTTTTTACAAGACTTTAGACTTTGCTTTCCAAAAATTGTGAAATCTGACAATTTTAGGAATACAAGAAGTTGACTTCAAGTTGTCTTTTCTTTAAATGCATCTACAATATTAATTTAGTCGTATGTCATAATGTCAAACTGACTTCCAAGATACAACTAATGTGCAAAATTTTTAAACACTAAAAAACTTAAAAATTGAATTCTTTTCAGAATCCCTTACTAGTGCTTTTCAACTTACTAGGGTTTATACTGTCAATATGATTTGGAATATAAACACACACGTGTGTACAATAAATGAAATTTCAAACTGAAGAAAAAAATTACAAAAAACTGGAGAATCTGTCAAAACTAGAGGGGTTTGCTAAGCCAACCTGGTTTTGTAAAAAAAATTATATTAATTTAATTTTTAAAACGGTAAAAAAAAAAACCCTAAATAATAGTTTATTCATAGTTTAAAAACATGCATTTTATCAGCAAAAGAATATTACTGAGCAGCACCGTAACTATGCAGTTTTCTGTTGTTGGTACCTAACTACATTGTACTGTGACCTTGTGACTTCACTTGATGCATGGACTACCCGATCTGTGAGGCACTCTCTCTGTTGATTACCTGTGTATTGTGTGCATTCAAGCGGAAAGTGATTTCCTGTTACGTAGTTGATGTATATGTAATAGTTATTGTATATTCATTATGGTGTATCCTGAGTTACTGTAGATTGGCAAATATTCACGATGGTTTTTATTTCGCTATGTTCGCGATTTATTAATTTTCCGCAAAATTAAACCCACCGTGAATACTATTATTAGTTTTTAATAATGTTAAATTGCTTATACAAAATTTTGAATTATTTTCTTGCAGCGTGAAATTAAAACCATCGCAAATGGTACTTTTTGAGATATAGTGAAATTTTAACACCGTGGAATTAAAACGATTTACAGTATTTGGACGAAGGGCGGTGATGAGTGCGAAGCACGAGTCTCCGCCCTTCGTCCAAATAAGCCCCTGGATTTTAGAGTGTGGTGCAAAGGGTGTTTTCCTTGTCAACTGTTTTTGGAGGCCCCCTTTCTCTTAAATGTAGCTACGGACTTAAAGTGGCCGGTGTGATTCTGTGCATGAGTTCTTGGGGCACCGACCTGGAGCCTCCCCCTTTCAAAAATTGCTGGATTCGCCCCAGGATTGTTAATGAAATTCACAAGAAAACCTTTGGATATCAAAGAAGAAAAATTCGAAGTTGAAGAAGGTAAATTCAAGTGTTATTCGAAAATAAAGAAAAAAGATACCCATTGATCATTTGACATATTAGAGAGCTGACGTATTCACGAAAACGCTGTGTCAGGGTCCAAGACTCTTCATCTGTGGATGCAGTACAGCGTAAGCCCTATATTACAATAGGTGGGA
>PRKT01001879.1:30718-41457 GCA_003671525.1 Saccostrea glomerata | reverse complement strand
GGGGGGGGGGGGGGTCAACAGAAATTGACAACATTTAGGAGTGTTTGATTGAGTCCCAGAGTGTACGTATGTTTATGTAACCATGGTCGGTGCAGCGAAATCTTTTTTTCTCTTTTTCTTCATGATAATCTGTAATTTATTGAAGATGAACAATTTCAAAACATAAACTTCTTGTCTTTTTTTTAATAGATGTCCATAGGTAATGAGATCCACTTGAAGTACTCCTGATTGTGTTTTTCTACTAGTCGATCCATTTCTTTTTAATTTTTGCATTCGACACAAGGAGCTAGAGTAGATCTTTTTTTTTTTTTTTTTTTTTACAAAATATACATAAAATGTTTTCCGATTTATTTCTAATCAGATAAAATTTATATTCATAATCTAATTTTCCTGTTCTGGCCTGCAGCATTAAGTAATCCTAGACTATAATTCAAAATTTCAGTCAGTCATGAAACACGTTATTCATTATATTTTACCTTGGAAAGCTAAAATTCTCAGGGGATGGGGCTTGTTGAAGTATGATTTTCTTCAGTCAGGTTGTTTATTTTAATACCCTTACAGGACAGAATATATATTTCTAAGGGCCAGTTTTTTAAATTTAAATTTAATTTTTATCTTCTTTTTCTTCTAGAAAACTTCCCTTAATTCCTATACGTGGAGAGGAGATTATTAATCGCATACATGTAATATTTTCAAAGACAAAGTGTTTCATTCAAAGAACTATATGCGGTATATTGCATATATTTGCCCCCACAAAAGTCAAATTTTGAAAAGTTCCTGAAATGCGCTGAATTCAATAAATTGTATGAGAAATATAAATTAACAGAAACTATTATAGTGTCAAAGCAGTGTATTCACAATTTTTGTTTTTATGACGTCACAAACTAGTCCGATTTTAGATCCTTTTTCAGAAAGAGGACAAAATGGACAAAATTTCAACAATTTTAGATTTAAAATTTATAGAGCGCAAGTTTGTTAAGGAACAATATTGACATATTTCATAGATACTATCATTCTACACATTATATCAAAATATTGATCCTGAACACACATGCGCTCGGAGACTTTTACTCAAAATATCGACGAAATTTGTACATTTTTCTGTGAAATTAAAAAAAAACTGAAATTTACGTCATGTTTGTGACGTCATTACGTACATATGGCGTCATTACTTATGAAAATATTCAGTGCTTTGAAGTCAGCATATACTCCCCTGTTTAAGAACTTAATTAAATATATCTCCATCAAAGTTTGATTTGGGGGGCAAATATTGGTTATAACAGAATAAAGTTCTTTCTTAAAATGTTTCATTTCAATTTCTTATCCCCTCCCCTTCCCGGGAATCAAATGTTCAGCCCCTCAATAACACGAAAGGGAAACATCCTAAATTTTATTTGGTTTCTATGGGGAAAAAGACAAAACTAGTATATTCTGGTCTTACTTTGCAAATAATGATACTTTTTTAAATTGCTAACAAAGATAAATTTCAAGTCTTCTCTTGAAATATAGTATGATATGTTTATGAAGTCATAAGTCATAATCATATTTTTCGCTAATATTCATTTTAATTTATATTTTTTTATAATAATACATTGTAGTTCTCAAAGTGATTCTATAGTTATTAAATAAGAAAGAGAGTTCAATAGTTGTTTTATTCATTGTTTATTCATCAGAGATGGGGGTCCGGGCATACAAAAGGTCAAATGCAGATATCGCTTGTAAAGTGTCAAAGTGTTTGGATCCACCCCCCGTGACAGCGCTCAGCGGCGAAGAAGAAACCAGTGTTCCTATCAAGCGTGAATGTGTCCGTGAAAATCAGAGCGCTTTGAGGGATATAACCAACTTGAGCAGTGGTGGGGCATTTCCTTGTTTCAATAATTGCAGCTTTTCATTTCATTAGAAACTATTGAAAGAAATATTTTGTACAAGTATACAATTGTCCAAGATGGATATACGTGTAATTTGAGTATGTTTTATTTGAAAGGAAATTTCAAAGTAATATATGTTCTGTTCCATACTTATAACAATTTTGGGGGAAAAAAACTGTTTTGTACTTTCAAAAAAATCTTGAGAGAATAATGTATGATGCAATGTTTGCATGTGAAAGTTGTACAATAAATTATTTAAACAGCACAGTTTTGCTGTTTAATGAGCTCCGCCCCTTGCTGGTGTATTTCCAGTTATTGTACGGTGAAATTCAAAGGAAAAGTGCCGCAACCATGATACAAGTATATGATATATTTATGATCTAGCATCTAGCAAAGTGTTTTTTTATGCCTCCTGGGTCAAAGGGGGGGGGGTACATAGTCTGAAAATAAATTAATGTCTTGAAATCTGCTGTTTGGTATTAATCAACCATTTTATGATAAAAATTTGCAAAATTTTGAAATATATGGCCCTGGGTCAGTGGTTCCTTTGGCGTGAGGTGCACAACTGGGTATAAAGTGGAAATGCATTTTCTCTTTGTTAATCTGATCTACCTCTGGGTATTAAGTAAATGAGTAAGCATGCTAAGATAATAATTATGATGAGCAATGATGCCTCTTTCAAAATTGTGAATTTCATGGCCTCAGATTTAAAACACGAACCAAATTTAATTGTTTGAAAGTTGTTACACGATACTCAGGTGACCTGTAAGGCCCGTGGGCCTCTTGTTTTAAAAATATGCAAGAAAGTCACTGTGAAAAAAAATGTTTTAAAATAAATATGTTTTTAAAAAACATGCATGCAGATTGCGCAGGTCAATAACTCATAACTGATTTATTTAATTCACTGTGTCATAAATCCAAGCTTCCCTGAAGCCGCGTGTGACAATACCTAGGCGACCAATAAAATGTTCAAACAGCTTTACGAACAGGAAAAAAAGGTCACTGATATCAAATTTTACATAAAATTGAATGGTTAAAGGTAAAAACGGGTTTTTATTTTAAAAGAAAGTCACTGTGAAAAAATTTCTTTAAATAAATATGTTTTTAAAAAACATGCATGCAGATTGCGCAAGTCAATAACTCAGTTACTGATTTATTTAATTCACTGCGTCATAAATCCCAGCTTCCCTGAAGCCGCGTGTGACAATACCTAGGCGACCAATAAAATGTTCAATCAGCTTTACGAGCCATTTCAAATGTAGAGGTTTTACCACAGACAAAAGCAGAGGAACGAGTTTGATTGGATCTGCCGATGTTGATTCGGAGCACTGTTCTTAAATCAAATTTGTATACCATGACTGAAATTGTTTTTTCATGAAATCTTTTGCCTGTTTTTGAACGGACAGATCCATGGATTGTAATTTGGCTGTGCAATTCGCATGAACCATAACTGGTACAATAGATTTCTCCTTCAAAAAATCCATTATTTCCTCGGAGATCTGCGCCCTAAATACGTCGAAAATACACAGAGTTTTTGGTATTAAAGTCAAGGTAATTACCTGCTCGATGTAAGGAAGGATGATCTTCTTTACATAGATCTACCTAAATAAAGTAGAGATGAACTTTTTTAAATACCTAATACCGGTATCACAATCATGCATGTTTCATATTCAGTTCAGTAAAATGTAGTAGAACGTTTACCTGAGACACGTCTCGCCACTGGCCCAGTGATAAGGCGAGTGATTAGGTGAGTGATATCCCACCCTTCAATAAGAATTTGGCGAATCTGTGGATGAGATTTTTCTGGTGTTCCCTTATAGATAACTTGTGCCTTCAGGAAATGACCACTCGGTGTCCCTGCAAAAGCGGCAGTTATTTGTCGCTTGTCTTCCAGCCCCGTAATTTCTACCCGTTTACTGCCCTCTTTCTCCATAGTTCACTGTGATACTGGTATAGTTGGAAGATCTGTCACATTTTAGAAGGTAAAGGACGTTTGGTCACATGACTTCTTTTCCGTCACGTGATAAATTATAAATTTAGAACCGGAACCTGAAATGTCAGTGACGTAATGTAAACAAACATGGCAGACGAGTGTGTACGGGGGAGATTTGCAAGGAGGGGGACAGTCAACAGGTCAAGATTTATGAAAACGCTACATAAGAACTAAGAGAAATTAAGATTTTAAACGATCATGAATATTCACAAGATGCAAGTGACGGAGTTGATGTGAGCGATATGGATGTTGCACAGAACGTCATTGTAGGCGACGAAAGTCATGGTTTGAGGGTAGACGAGTAGATTAACTTAGTGTTATAGCTAACCACATGAATTGTGAGCGTTGTTATACCTGTTTACGACTGTCGGATATTGAAGACGAGACAATATATGGCATGGCCAGTATTTTGTGTATACGCTGCCACTGCCAGCATGACAGCTTTGTCAACGCCGTACCTGCTGGTAAAAGGAACAGCCAAAAAGCATTTGACATCAATTAAAAGTATCTTGATAAGTAGCCTAGCTATTTGAGAAAAAATAAGATCTATGAATAAATAATTTTAAATCAAGAACTTTCAAAACAACAGCTTACGATTGCGAAAGTCAGGACAGAATGCGACCCGGTGTATTTAATTTCGAAAGTCAAGTTATCGGTCGAAAGTTTTTTATATAATCATTTACCATGCTGTGTTAACAAAAAATTAATTATCTTTTTATGATATTTTTAATGGTACTATTTAACACGATAAAGACACAAATCTACCCGAGCGTTTGTGTATTCAAGGGACGTTCCTCTGGTACCGGTGCAAATGTATGGCTAGCTACAATAGCCATTAATTAAACAAAAGTCGTCTTTCATGTTTATTAAATCAATAAATTTTTCAAAAAATTAAATAATGTTAAATAAAATATTAATTTAAATGATTTTATTAATGTGTTATTTTCAATACTCTGGACACTAACTATAAGTTAAAGCTTAGCTTTTTTAAGCATAAGACATATATATGTGTATATATACATGGCAACACCAGAGACATATACATGGTTTTACATGTCTCTGGTAACATTATGATATTTATGGGAACTTTTATAGCCGGAGTACTCAGAGTTTCCCCACTTTATTAAAAAAGCCCAGTCGTCGGAGGTTTATAATTGCAGAATTGGAGGAGTGATAAGCACTGATGAGAAGACAACTACTGCTGTAGACACAAACATGGTAGAAGCTGAAAAAGCACAAAAAACAGAGACGCAGAAGCCATGAAGTACAAAAGTAAATCTGAAACATCAATGCATACAATTGCCGAAAAGCTTATTATCCTCAATTGTTAGTGTTCCTGATCAGGTTGAAAGTCAAGCAATTTTTTGATGTATTTAATCTGCTTCATCCCCCAACACGGAAAAAAATGACCTAACCACAAAGCCATAAAATCAACTGAGGACGGTGCCTGCCTCTTCAAATCATGTTAAATGGAGAGGACTGGCCAAAGAACTTCGTTATAAGACCTACCAGGAAATGTTCCTGAACAAGGATAACATTGTTCAACACAAGGATCGAACAAGGTTTAGCTGTTTCTCTTCCTCATTCGAAATTGCTCTGAAGAATTGTGCCCGACCAAGACAATATTCTTGTATTGGAATCATATTATCCTTATCAAACATAATCAACGTGTCTATGGACATAATATATCCGTGTGTGAATTGCCGAGGATCTTGCGTTTCGTGAGTTAAACTTCAAGATATCACAAGAGAACCCCACCAGTGAAGTCCCTATTAAGATGATGTGGGCAAGTACATTTACTCTGAAGAAAAACAAGCAGTGGACATCAAATCACTTTGTTCCCGTTGTACCATCGGATAACAGGGGAATATCAACTTCAGCTTTAAATTCAGTCAGAAAAGCAAATCAACGCCCAAGCCACCTGCCAAGGAAACTATATTCCATGTTCACCAACGCTTCCTCGAAAATCTCAAGTAACAACAGCAAAACGTGTACACATCCCCATCATCATCACCCTGTTCCATGCCATTACCTGATGCAATGATCCTCTGATGTTATGTTTAAGGACAAAGGATTGCAAAATTCCTAAGACCAGAAAACCCGTGATTTCATCACCGCCATCCTCGGCTTATTCCTTGCCGTCACCTGTCAGCTCTCCTTCATCTTTCATTCATCACCAATTAAAAAAATGCCCCAAAGGAAAAGATCCAAAGAACTCAGCGAATCTCCATTACCAACTAGAACTGTCCAAACGGGACAAATTACCCTTGCTGGGTTTTTATAAGTACTAAATCATGAATATTTTATGGATCTAAGAGAAGAGAGAAGTGCTAGAACATTTTTAGTGGAAATGATATTGCTAATATTTTTTGTAAATGAAATGAAGGTGCAGCCTAATAAGAACATAAGAAGTCATGACACAACCTCAGGTCATATGCAATATTTGTGTGAAGTATTAGATTCAAGTTTTTCCATTGATTGTGGTATAAAAAGGATCTCCAAGTTAGTAATGTCACCTCTTTCGTCTCCAGCTAACTTCTATTCATCTTTCGATCTGTCCAATAAATATTGTATCTTAGAGGGAGACTTTTCATCCGATAACGAAGTAGAAGTCGAGGAGTCAGCTACCACCAAAGTTTAAATTAACGATTTACGGCGGTGCAAGAGGCGTAGAATGTGGTATCATCAGCGGAAGGAGATGCCATCGCATCTAAGATCCCTGCAGGACCGAAAAATATTGTGTGCGTCATGTTAAGGACAACTTAGAACTTAGGACTCAAAGCACGGTTTGGGGCCGAGCCGAAACGACAGTTAATTCCAACTATGCGTTGACCGACAACAAAATAAATACTGTTGTTTATAAAAAAGACACTTGCTGTGTGGAAAAAAGTCCAACGCCATAGGACGTTCGTTCCCTTGGAGCCACAGACACTAGACGATACCATCGTTAAGTGCCACCCTTATTAAACATTATTACAAGCTAATTCAGAGAATTTGTGTCCCTCGCTTAAGGAAAATGAAAATCATGCACATTTCGGGTGGGGGGGGGGGGGGGGGGTCGGATCTCCTGACCCACTGAATGTGTAGTATGATCAAATTTAAACATGTTTATTGAAGCAATTGTCAATATGGATATGATTTGGTTGTTTATTCTTCGTTATATGGATAGGAAAATTATTGTGAGTTTTAGAGAAATGATTCCACGGAGTCTGACTCATCTGTTTCATACTTGGATGTTTACTCGAAAAAGACGTAAATGGTAATCCAACAACCACGCTAAATGATAGAATGTGATTACTTTAACTTTTCTACCGTCAACTCCTGCAAAGGAGTGTATCAAGCCAAAACTGTAGGAGGCGAGCCATCTTGAAAAAATGTTCACAGACAGATGGACGGACGCATAACTATCGCCTAAGCTCTTCTGGTCTCTGGTTCCCCAATGAATATGACTTTAATTTCTCTTTCCCAATCTGCCTCCTTGGCCTCCACCATTTGTTCCATAGCAGTAGGTAAAAAAGTTTTTACGGATGACAGCGATGTTCCATTGTTCTCCCTTTAAAATTTTCATCTCTTGGACTTTTAAACAGTCCCTGAGTGAGCAGTAACAATATAAAATACACTATAGAGTATATACCAGGAAAATGTTCATTTTAAAAAAAGAAAATTAGCTATTTTTGCCCTGTTCACAGATAGTGGAAATTAAAATGGGGCAAATTAAAAAAAAGTAAAATTTCTCAACAAACAAGAGGCCTATGGGCCACATTGTTGACCTGAGCACTTTGGCTAGGGAAAAAGTTTACACCCAAAAGTGATCTAAAGAAATCCATGAAAGGTATAGGGTATGATTTGAACAAACTTTAATCTATACTTCCTGAAGATGCTTTCATATAAGTTTCATCTTTCCTGGCACAGTGGTTCTTGAAAAGAAGATTTTTAAAAGATGCCATTTTTTCATTTATTTATAATTATATCCTCTTGGTAGAGGATTTGGCTCTTCATTTAAACAAATTTAAATCTCCTTTACCAAAGTATACTTTGTTGCAAGTTTGGTTGAAATTGGCCAAGGGGTTCTTGAGAAGAAGAAGAAAATGATAAAAGTTTACGGCGACAACAACAACGACAGACGACTGACAAATTTTGATCAGAGAAGCTCACTTGAGCCTTCGGCTCAGGTGAGCATAAAATAAATTTTGAGTTCAGTAAAATTTGAATTTAAAATACCCGAGGATTCCTACAAATCAATTTTGTTATTTATTGACCAAATGGCTTGTAAGTTTTTTTTCAAAAAAATTGTTAAGATGTTTATTTTTCAGTAATGTGTATAAGAGCTATTTCCCACCTTCGAAGGTGTTGCCCACCATTTGAATGTTGCCCACCATTTGAATAAATTAGATCCCCTTTACCAAGGATACTTTCTGGCAAGTTTGTTTGAAATTAGGCTCAGTGGTTCTAGAGACGATGTAAAAACTGTGAAGTTCACAGATAGATAGATGGACACTGAAGAAGATGTGATCAGAGAAGCTAACTTGATCTTTAACCTGCGGTTCCTTTGACTTACAAACTTAAACAAGAATAAAGAAAAAAACCTATCTTTGTAACTGCTCCTGGTGAATGCATATATCACCACCAGTATAATCTCCACAGGAAGCTGCATGCTTTTCCAAATTTGTTTTTTTAAAAATCCCCTGGCAGATGGGACATTTATCCACCAAGTCGTTGAAATCAGCGATACTAAATTTAAATGAATAGATTTATAAGACATGATTTAACAGTAGACCTTACTAATCTCTGTAGCCTTTTACACATATGAAAAAATAAATCATGAGGTTACAGATTTCACAACATCGTGTTCTACGGCGACCAGTTTGTGCTATCTATAACGTTGAGTAAACGTAATCCTTAAGTTCTGACTCCACCCATATGATAATAAACAGAAGGCTTCATAGCATTTCCTTACAGAAGGCTCAAGTTCTGACTCCGCCCATATGATAACTAGCGAAGATCTACAATTAAAAAATCATGTGTCTAACCTATACATAATGTACGGTCATTGACACTTACAGATAAGAGAAAGTTCAACTCATTATTTATTTCGAAAATTACAATTTATAGTTATTTACGCTAGCAAACAGAATGTTTTTCATCAATAACATAGACTAAATAGTGAAGTGGGAGGAGCTTGATATTTAAAAGAAGTGATCATTTAAATAGATGACCACTTTTTGTCATCCTTTATCCGAGGATTTATTACCTTATATTCAAATTGAAGAATGGATCCTGTTTCAGCTGTTACTAATTTAGTTGAAGTGGGATGTGATGATGATTGTGAAAAATCTTCAAGAAAACAGAAATTAAAATGTGTTTTAATATTTGCAATTGTAACAGCTTCTATTATACTTCTAAGCATTAACACAGTTTTATTAGAGAAGAAGAATGATGGAACAATTATGACAGCTAGCGACTGTATTCAATGGAAATGTGAAAACTTTACATCACCACCGAAATGTTCATATGTAGACAGTTACCCACTCAGTGATGAAATCTATATAATAATTTGTCAAGTGCATGGAGACATAACACTCGATATACGACGTTTCAAAGACGAAAAAGCAACGGGAAATGGTATTCAACTCACCAAATTGTAGTGGCAATATTTAAGAAATAAACAACGTTATTTAGTGAACATGGCGTTATGAATAGCAATTGCTCTGCTGGCATATTCCATGATGCGCGCTAGCGCATCATGGAAAATATGCCAGCAGAGCTATTGCTATTCATTACGCCATGTTCACTAAATAATCGTTGTTTATTACTTATATTTGCATTCTTTGATGTTGTCAAGAATATCAGAGGAAATCCTGACTTACATAACCTTGGACGCAGCTTCTTCTGTCTTCAGTAAAGAAAACCATACAGCTTTAAAATCAGTACACCTGATCACTACTCCTTTCTCTAATAAATCACAATTTATAAAGTATTTCCCTCTCAAACACAGTTATCTGGATATAAGCAGTGCCGTCATCGTATTCTCTTAATTTTTGTTTTGATGCAGTCGTGACGTCATCGATCAACGTTATTGAAATCCTCTGACAAAAATCAATAATTTAACACTATGATAAATATGAGAATGCTTTTATAATGATTATTGCTCAAGTATGCTTTTCTGTGATTTTTTTGGTACGTTTTCTAATTTTTTTTCTTGATATAGATCTAGATCTAGATCTACCAGTTAAAGAAATTTTCTTTTTGAATGTTATTACCCAAGTGTGAAGAGTTATCGTTCTTTGTACAAGTATGCATGATACGAAAAAATAAAAATATGGAGTTCTATTCAATTTTTTAAAAGTTTCATATTACAATTAAATACATTGACCAAAATTAAATTTTTGAAGATATCAAACAGCAATTTTAAATTGTTCTGAATTCCTTTTTTTCCAAAAAATATTATCAAAAACTTATATTTAGTGCTTTTACAAAACACTTCATATAAATACTTCTCAACACGATCTACAAGTGTAGTAGAACTTGTTCTACACGACTGAGATAGAGCAATTGCACTCATAGCAGAAGCAGTTGCGTCTATAGTCCTATGAATGCAATTAATGGATGCATGTTCATAGTGGGAGAGAGCAGTGGATATGCAAATATTTGAAGATGTCTGTCGATCACATAGATTCTTCATTATTATGTTCCCCAAACGAAGTTTGGGAACATATTGTTTTTACTTTTTCTGAATTTTTTCTTTGTTCTCCGGTACTTTTTTGTCCGCGAGTGTTCTCGTAAACTACTCATCCGATCTAGGTGAAACCTTTTTAGGGTCACTAGGTATGTTATGTAGATGTGCGGAACGAAGGTCATTTTGCGCGCACGTGCGTGCA